>JAAGAY010038186.1:61747-93745 GCA_011801015.1 Ardeotis arabs
CTGCCCCCGCTCAGTTTCTTCACATCTTGTCTTCTCCCTTTTTTTTTTTCTGTTTTCTCCTTCTTAAATACGTTATCGCAGAGGCGTTATCACGGGACATTCTGCTACCAATTGGCTCGGACTTGGCCAGCAGCGGGTCCGCCCTAGGCCCGGCCGAGTCCACTGAACAAAGGGGAGCGACTTCTAGCAGTTTCCTACAGAAGCTTCCACCTTAGGCCCCCCCTCACTAAACAAAACCACAACAACACTTCCTTTAAGAAGGGATATAAAGGAGAGAGAGATATAAATGATGTTACTGAAGCCTACGCATCCCCCTGTCAGATAAATGGCACTTAGCAATCAGAGTCTTTGTTACACTTACAGTCACTGAACATTTTAAACTGCAGTTGGGCTTAATTGGAATATATTATGCTTCAGTACCTGTGTAAACATTGGACTCTAGCTGTCTATTGTATAAATTTCTGCCTTGGAGGCACCAGGAAGGGTCTATTTTCACATTATCTGTGGCTTCTTTACCTACTCCAGATTTTCCATAGAAGTGTATTTTGTGCTTTGAGATGATTTACTACTGTGGCTTCCTCAGCCTCATTTGAATGGGGATTTAAATAATTGGACTTCCAATCTTTTCTTCCTATTTGTATTGCTGTTACATGCAAGCAGCTTTTGTAGAACATGGAGCCTGTTATAGCTAGAAAATAACATATTTTGAATGTGATACTCTCCAACTTAGCAAATAGTGTTAATTTACTAGGATTACAGTCCTTGGATTGTCACTGGTTAGTGAATGCATCCAGGGAAAGGTGAGCGCTTCAATAAACTGAGACAGTCATTCTTAACAGACTCTCAGGGGTTGGTATGGGGACCGGCACTGTTTTGACATCTTTGTCGGTGGCATGGGCAGTGAAACTGAGTGCACCCTCAGTAAGTTCACCAACAACACAAAGCTGTGTGGTGCTGTTGACACGCTGGAGGGAAGGGATACCATCCAGAGAGACTTTGACAGGCTGGAAAGGTGGGCCCATGTAAACCTCATGAAGTTCAACAAGGCCAAGTGCAAGGTCCTGCACATGGGTCGGGGCAACGCCAGTATCAATACAGGCTGGAGGATGAAGGGATTGAGAGCAACCCTGAGGAGAAGGACTTGGGGGTACTGGTGGATGAAAAGCTGAACATGAGCTGATAATGTGCGCTTGCAGCCCAGAAGGCAAATCATATCCTAGGCTGCATCCAAAGAAGTGTGGCCAGCAGGTCGAGGGAAGTGATTCTGCCCCTCTATTCTGCTCTCGTCAGACCCCACCTGCAGTACTGCATCCAGCTCTGGAGCCCCCAACATAAGAAGGATGTGGACCTGTTGGAGCGAATCCAGAGGAGGGCCACGAAGATGATCAGAGGTCTGGAGCACCTCTCCTATGAGGATAGGCTGAGAGAGTTGGGGCTGTTCAGCCTGGAGAAGAGGAGGCTCCAGGGAGACCTGATAGCAGCCTTCTGGTACCTCAAGGGGGCCTACAGGAAAGATGAGGAGAAGCTGTTCAGTAGGGCCTGTTGTAATAGGATGAGGGGTAATATGGTTTTAAAATAGAGGAGGGTAGATTCAGATTAGATATTAAGAAAAATTTTTTTACAATGAGGGTGATAGAACACTGGCACAGGTTGCCCAGAGAGGTGGTGGATGCCCCATCCCTGGAAACATTCAAAGCCAGGTTGGGTGAGGCTCTGAGCAACCTGATCTGGTTGGAGATGTCCCTGCTTCTTGCAGGGGGATTGGACTAGATGACCTTTAAAGGCCCCTTCCAACCCAAACCATTTGATGATTCGATGTTTTTAGTGTTACTTGCCAGCAAGCTGTGTCATCTCCTTATTGTATATAATACAATATATAAAAGGAAATATATATTTTTGATTCTTTTACCCCAGGAATATTGACTAAAGATTTTCCTTTCTCTTTGCTTGGTAATCGTTATGTATATTTTCTCCAGGTTACAAGGTTTGTTATTTCCGTCTCTTCGTGATTTATTGAAGAAATAAGCGAAGTAAAGCATCATCAAGTGTCTGTATCATATTCAAATGTCACAGGTGAATTTCATTAAAAATTACAAGGATAAGTTTAATTTGATATTGGTCAGATCAGTGGAAGACTAGGTACCATAGCAGAAAATGTATTGCAGGGATTAGTATATGGAATTCACAAAGAGAGGTTCTTCTTTGCCCAGTTCTGATGCTGTTATTACCTGGTGAGGTGGAACTTTAGAAGAAATATGAGGAACCAGGTTCCACTGTATGATGTTGGGAACTGGGCAAGTAGTTGCCTGCCAGGAAAGGAGGCACAGGTCAGAGGTATGTTCAGGGTGCTCTGTTTGAGCATGAGCAGGTGGGAGGCAGGTCAGGTAGAGCTGGCACTGCTCCTGTGAGAGAAGACAGGAATGGTCCAAGCAAAGTTTTCTGGAGCAATTGGCCAGCTGCAACAGTCACTTCCACTAGAAAACAGCAAACTGTTTGCAGTTACTACTTGTGCCTAAGTCCATTAGCTCCTTCAGAAAAATTGTTGCTATCATCTTCTTTCCAAGGATGGCTTCTTTAGCTAGTTCTAACTTCCTATTTGGTCTAGACTCTAAAGTTTGAGTGTGTTCCCTTTTCCCTCAGGAAATGTCTTTGAAGGTATCCATAAACTTTATAATTCTTCTGTGCTTTCTCGGCCTGTTTAAAGTGACTGGAGAAAGGAAAAAGAAAAGGTAGCAATTTAGTAATCCTGGATGTGTATTAAGAGACTATAATCAATCTGGACTGTAGTCATCTATCCTCCCCGCACTCCCTGGCAACATGCTATTGAATTAACACACTGTACGTACCCAGTACATGTAAGAAATAATGAGGTCTCATGCTGAATTCATAAACAATCACAGAGAAACCTCCAGGTTGTTCCCAGTACCAATATACATTATGCCGGCTAATGTTCTGTGGTGTAATTGTACATCATAGACCTTCCCTGTAGACCATATTGCCTAGCTCTACTCGGTTTTCCTTAAAAATACGTACCACGGATTTATGTTCCTGTAGCATAACAGATGCTCCTCCTTGCGCCTTGTAAATGCAAGAGCTGGAAATGAACACTGGTGTAAGAGACACAAAACCTTCAACAGTATTTTTTCTGTCCCCTTGGCTCTCTCCCTGTTGCAATGGCCAGATCTTAGACTTTTTTTGGACACCTTTGCAGCACCTTTCCGTGAGGACCTATGCGTCTGTCATAAAGGAGCACCTGGATAGCATCTGGATCAAGGAGCTTGTGTGTCCCCTCAGACCCCAGGCTCAAGCTTTGCAGCTGGTTCTGTGAGGAGAGGCTGGACAAAGGCAGGGGATGTGGTCTGTGACCCTCGAGCAATGCTTGCTGCATTCTGAAGTTAAATGTGGTGGTCAATACAATTTGGTAATTACACTGATGCATGGACATGGCATGAAAGTGAAGCGTGGGAAAAGTAAAGATTCGCATGGGTTTATACTATCTTGCTAATCAGCTAGCAAGTAGTACAGCTTAAAAAGTGCCTTTAACTTGTACAGGGTGACAAGCTGTTTTGGATGCGAATAACCAGGAGAGCCTGGTAAGAATATGATATGCTGGACTGAGTTGGGTTTGCGGGGCTGGGGGATCTTTCTTTCTTTTTAATGATGATAGATTATCTAGTCAATAGGATCACCTCTTTTGGAAGGCATTTATAATGACCAGTGTCAATATTTATGATGAAATAAAGCACTCTAAAATTTATTCATAGTCACTGAGACTATTTTTCACTTAACATTAATGCACTGAGTGCAGAATACAGTCAGACATGCTAGCCAAGAGTAAGCTCAGGTCCCAGTGTAGGGCTAAGGATGTTTAATGTATCTTGACAGTCATTAAGTAGCTGGTAAAGGACTGGCAATGAATTCATTATTCTCCTTATGAATCAATTCGTATTTATAGCAAACTATCAAAAATTCCACATTAGAATATGGAGATTGAGATCATACATAATGGCTCTTTCACCAGAGGCAGCCATGAAAGGACCGGTGAGACTAGAACAAATTACAGTTAATGATAGACTCTTTCTCAGAGAATTAAACACTTTAATTGGTCAATCAGGTTGGGCATTTGAAAAAGGAAGACTTGCAATTATGTGAAAGCCTGCCTACTGTACTTTGGCAGCTTTATGGGCCTCTGGCAATTTTTCATTAGGATTTAGATTTGTCATCATGTTCTAATGTTCATAGCTACACCTAGCCAAGAATAAAAGCTGCTTCTTGACCTCTTGGGTTTTGGGGTTCCTTTGGAGGAATGAAGTTGTTAGATTCAGATTTTGGTACTGATACACTGCTGTCTTGGGGTGCAATTCATTCACAACATGTCTGTATTAGCTCAAGTGTCTTTTGAAGGCTTAAGTGAGAGGTGATACCCAGACCTTTCTGCTTAAGGGTGAATTTCCCGCATGAGGCAGTGCTGTCAGTTCCTTGTGAAGTTGCCCATGCATGATGTAGCGCTGAAGTCAGGGACGTCAAGATAGCAACACTCAGTAACAATCGTTGAAAGCATAGGTTTTGTTCCATATACTTCTTTTTCAGGTGAAGGTAAGCTTGTCTCTTGCATTTAATTCACAAGAGCTGTATCAGTGTACATTAACTAAAGACTCAGACACATGCAACAAAATTCATTACGTGCTTTTCTGTGAAAAACCTTTCTTCACTCTACTTCAGTTGTCCTCCAGATAAACATCAAAATAACATCTGCGTTGCATGTTTAGTTTGTCATTTGTTCAGAGAAGAGTTTATCTCTTAATGTGTGTTTTACCAGCCTGCTCACTACACTGCCCTGGTTCTTGTAGAAGCTTTGAGGTGCTAATGTCATGTTGCCACTGCTTTTAACAGTCTGTTTTACAGGATCTATAACAAAGCACCATTGTGCAGGTTTCTGGGTGTCCCATATGAATCAATGAGTTGGAGCAGCTGTTCTACATCAGAAAAAGCTCTGCCTTCTTTCCTCTAGAGAATTTAATATTAGAAGTGAGGTAGGATTTTGTTCAAAGCGAAACAAGACTCTACCTTGCAGCAGAGAGCTGTTCCTGCTTGATGATTGTGAGGAACATGATGTGCTTTAGCTATGGCTAGTTACTGCTAGAAATTATTGCATTATATTAGCGAAAGTTCATAGTGCAGGCTTTGTGCTGTGCTTAATCAATGACCTTAGTAAATGAGCTTTTGAAGTGATGGGGAGAGCTAGCCTTTCCCCACATGGGAAGGAAGAGCAAGAGTGGATCGCTTCAGGGATACCACAGAAGTTTCTAAGCTGAGTTAAGCAGTCTCTTATCCTGAGTGGGGGTGACAGATCGGTCTGCAGTCGTGGGTCAGAGGGCATAAGGACTGTTTTGGGCCAAGCATGTGAAGGCTGCAGCAAGGTGATGCTTTGGAAGATAAAACTTCACAGTTTGGATAGTTTAGATGTCAGGAGAGAAAGGGGAGCTAGATCTTATACCCCATCAGTCAGAGAGACTTGCCATTGCAGGGCCAGGTCTGAGGTGCTGTGAAAGCAGCAGCTGATGGCTTGGTAGCTCAGCTTTGCTAAGTTGCCCTCTAGGATTGATGAATGGTCATGTATCCTCACTTTCCCCAGGCAAATGAATCCTTTGTCCAGCACTCACCGTTTAGAAGATGAGATGATTGCCAATCCTGACAAAAAGCAGTTACCTGTGGCAAGCGGCAAGAGCAGAAGAGTGATTAGCAGCAACAGCAAAACCCCAGAGGAAATCATGTACCTAACCAGGTTTGTTCTCTGCTGCCTTTTACAGAAGAAAAGCTATCTTTCCTCAGGAAAGTAATTTCTTTCCTCCCCCTAAGGAGAAGTCACTTCTCTTAGCTAAGCAGAGCAACGGTGAGAACAGGTCCTCCTCAAACCAAGGCAGGCCTTCCCCAAAGCAGACCAGGCCCACAGCCCCACAAAGTGAGGGGACCACCCTGGGGTGCAGTGGGCTCGGCTGGGGTCCATCTGTGGGACAGGGGCAGGTCCCGACCAGGGGGCAGTGGCTGGGCAGGGGCCATCCTACGATGCAGCTGCAACATGGCTCCAGTCAGGCCTGGGGCAATAGCCCCAGGTAAACAGCAGCTCTCAGGGAGCAAAGGGGTCTTTTTTTTTTTTGTTTGTGGGAGCTAAATGGTGTCCCTACACCCAAAAATCCCAGGCCATGACTAGATAAAGCTGGTGTTTGTGCATATACAGAGCGGAGGAGCTCAGCGCTGGAGCTCTGGGGAGCGATGAAGAGGTGATGCGCCTGCAACTGCTCTCAGTGCAGGAGGAGGGAAAGCTACGGAGGCCGAGGGCCCGAAGGCAACCCTCCATGCTGTTGGGTCTTGCCAGAAAAGAGCTTAAACAGCGAAATAGGCGCATTGCAACACCTTGAAGAAGGTAAGAAATTGAGCTGGGTTTTCAGAAAAAGGCACATGGGTTTCTCATGTCTAGGGTGTTCACAGAAGGCTGCTAATGGCAAGGCATCCTCAAGTGAGGGATGTTCAGCCTCCTCTTGTGTGTGCTTGGTTTGATAATAGACTTGGGCATAAATTACTGCTAACTGCCATCAGGGTGAGGGGGGTGTCTCATCCCCAGCTTGGGGTGAGAGTGGATCCTACAGACCCCACAGCACCCAGAGACATTGTGCTTACAAGAGGCGCAGCATGTGTGTCAGGGGCCAACAACGCCACTGTGGGGTACAGATAGAGGGAAGGAGGCAAAGAGAGGTCTCTCAAAGCCAGGTTTGCTTTTCCTTCTCACCCTAGGAGCGTGAGAGGATGGCTCTTCCTCCTAAACAAGGAATGCCCCTCCTCTGGTTCTTCTCAGACAGCAGATATAGATGCCCCATAGATGGGGAGCCCTCTTTTGCTGTGGGCAGAAGCAGGCTGCAGCCTGACCTTGCAAGCGTGGGCAGCAGGACCATGCCATGTCCTCCAGCAGCCTGCTGCCTCATGTAAATGTCTGCTTTGCTTGGGCCTTTAACTCGAGCAGGCAGCCCCTTTGGGAGCTCAGGTTTGCTTAGGTATAAAAGAATTTGTTGAAATTCACTGCAGCTTAGTCACTGAATGCATTACAAATATTATTAAATTAAATGTAAATGCTTTTGAAATGCAAATATTGTCTAGGGTTTTTCTCTCTTTTGCTTTGCTTAGGCTCACAGGATAGGGGAGCTCACGGTAGGGTAGGGTTCTCAGGAGTCTTTCAAGCTTTTAGTGTTCTGGCATTTACTCCCCATAACTACACTTCTCATATTCAGATGACAAATTGGCCCTGCAGCAGGGGAGCCCATGCTTTGAAATATCCTAGCCTTGCTCATGATTGTGACAAATCCATACTCAAGGCTTGCTGCCATCTTGAAAGTCTGGATTCTGATCAGCAAACTTTGATGTGAATCAATTCAATATAACTTGCTATATTAGCAGATGAAGTGGGAATGAAAAGGAGATGAAAAGCCAGCAGAGCTTCTGTCAACTGTTAGCCAAAACTGCTGCCTTCATGTGTGCATTTGCATGAGCAATAGCTTTTTGATGCCCTGGGCCTTCACCTTCTGTCATTCCTCTAGAGAGGCATATGTGACCTAACAACTCTGACCCTTTGGCTTTGCCTATTAGGAAGACACTGTACCTCAGGATATGTTTGAGAAGTTCTTATTTTTCGCTGTAAAACATAAGTACTTCTGTGGGCTTTGAAAACTATTATTTGTTGAACTGTTCTCTATCTTCAGAAAGTACAGACACACCCACAAAATCATGCTGGTCGGAGCTTCATGCTGTGTTAGAAAATGAAGAGGTGTCCAGGGGAATTGTTTTTAGAGGTCCCATGTGTTTTGAACTTGTCCTCCTCACTGTACTTGTCTCTTCTCATCCCTTTTTGCTGTTTGTTCACTGCTCTTCCTGCCCAGCTGGGAATGGTTCCCCACAGATGTCCTGTGCCATGCAATGGCCCTGGTAAAGAAAATATTTATTGTCTTCTTCTTCCTCGCTGTGGCAAGCAGGAAGTTTGGCAGATAATGTTTCCTGTCAGGAAGTCAATGCAGGGCATAGGAATCTCTGCTATCTCAAAAAAAAAACCCCTTACCAAGCAACGCAATTTAACATGAAACTACTTTGGTGTGAGGGACTACAATTGTTATTCATAGCTTAGTCTCACATTTGCATTGTTATCTAGGAATGAAATTGTCACATCTCTGTCGCATGTAGGATTTGTGATTGCCTTGCAAGCTGGAAAGTCAATTTAAACTGAAGGCCCTAGTTAATAATGTACAAGAGAATCAGTTTCACATGGCTGTTCTCAAAGATATTAAGGAAAGTATCAAAGAAATACCAATACCATGTGACATGATTAGCATCGTACAGAAGCATTTAGGATCAACATAGTGTCTTTGGTATCTTCCTGGTAATTATTACTATACTTCCCTGGTTTAATTACATTTATACCTGTAAGATTACAGGATAATTATGCTTGAATTTATTACAGGAAACTAGAAATGGCATGGTTTGTTAACAAAAGACAAGTAGAGTATAACTGGCAAACATGACATGGTTATTTGTGCAACATCTAAACGCATATATTATTACTTTAAAGATCCAAGATCGCTATGTGAGAGGCAAGCGTGAAGCCTAGCCAGTTTAGCACCTGGTAATAGGAAAGCAAAACACCAAGGAGAACACTGCACTATAAAGCAACCTGGCAGTTCTCCAGGGCTAGAAGCAAAATCTTAAAAATCAGGTTTTAGCAATGTAGCAATTTACTACACCCTATTTCCTCTTCTCTTTGTGATTTTTTGTCTTTTCTGTGCTGGAATGCCAAGAAGCATTTTTAACTATTGCATATATTGTAGGACCAGCTTGACTAAAATGTATCTTCTGTGATTGTAGCAAATTGGACTGGCGTGACCTTAGCGGTTTCGATGTTAAACAGAGGGAGATAAAGCTAGTCACCTTGTTGTTTGGTTTGAGTTTGGGGAAGACAACACATTCTGACGGATAGGGTCCAGGGCAGAAAGTGAGAGGACTTGCATATTATTCTTCGCCCTGCTCTTACAGGTATTGCCTTTTGACTCCTGGACACATATGCTAGACCCTGCCTAGCACATTGTCTCTCCAAACTCAGTTAAGCCTTCTAGGCACTGGCAAAACCTATAAAGGTTAATAACAATGCGGTAGAAATGGTCCCCAGTCAGTGATGGAGACAGTATTCTCAATTAATTGGCAGTAGCAGTGAACTATGTATTTCAGGGCTGCATCCTTCAGGCATTGATCAGGCAGCTTTTGCTCTGGAGTCAAGGAGCATTTAGTTGGAGTGACATATGGAGAATTCAGCTTAGTTCCTGTTGAGACAACAGCACTGGTGTGGTACAAAATCTCACTCATCTGAGACTCTGGCCATCACCTGAGCTGGGGCAACAGAAGTCTTGGCCTGGAGTTGCCTTGTAGCTATTGTGTGTTTCTAGGTAAATATAAAATTCTCTCAGCTTGGCTTTTTGTTCCATGCATACTTATTAAAAAAAAAAAAAAAAGAAAAGAGCAAAAGCCTCATGAAGCTCATGAGCTTTCTCCTTGCCAACAAACCATCAAGAGTTGCCTCCAGGTATCATTGTTTGCTGAATGTCCTGGGACTTCAAAAACATTGAGCAGAGTGTTGAAGTACACAGTGTCAGCATAACCCCAGGCATTTCTACACATCCTCAATTCCCTATAGACATCAGATGTGAATATACCCTGGTGTTTGTGTATAATAACAGCAATTTGACGGTGTGATGGGACTGCAGCAGGTATAAATAATTATTTTCACAATGGCAAGGTTTCATTTAATCTAGAAACCTTGAAAGAATGTAAAATACATTTAAACTTTGTGACAAGCCAACTAGTAGATAAGTAGTGTTACTCCTACCAAGAGACAGTAAGAGTGAAGTACCAGGAAAATGAAGAATTTAGTTTGGTATGAATACAGCATTATGAGTAACAGAAATAAATAATTCTGAATTCTTTGCTGTAACCTCTTGAGATGACCAGCCCTTCTGAGAACTATTCTGCCTTAATATTACCAGTGAAAAACCTACTGTGCAACTGTGTCACATCTTGGTCATACAATAAACAAGCAGCAGCATGAAAACTCCTTGACCAGGAAAAGTGCAAAGTAGTGAGCTGAACAGCATTGGGGAGCAGCCCAAGGGACGTGCTCAATGTGGGGAGGACAAGCAGAGAGCTGAGGGTAACCCCAGAATGACGCGCTCCCCATGCCGCACAGACCCACTGGATTTGAGCTTCGTGAGCAGAGCAGGGGCAGTGATAGCAACAGGTCCTGTCCATGGTCCAGTGAACCCCAGGAAAGAGCAAGGTCACAAGTCATGTCTGAGGCCAATCCAAACAGCAATTCAAGAACAAGGCTAGAAACAAGTTCTTCTACAATGTAGCTCAGTGGGAGAAAAATTATGATTGTGTATTACAAAGCAGAGATTTTTTTTCCCAAATGTGTTTTAAGAAATCAGATGCCCTCTGAGAAGATGTTTCCTTATTTCAAAACAATTTCCCCCCTTCAGAAAAATAAGCATAATAGGGATTTAAGCAAGCCCTACCTAGTGAACTTTATTTGCTTCTGTAGTGCCTTCAGCATCAGAATCATTCCTTTGGTTAGATATTCTATATAGCAATGGGTTACGTTATGAGACACAGTTGTCTTTTTGCAGTGTGTATTCAACCATGCCAGTGAAATGGGAAAGATCTTGGGCCAGATCCTGTGATCCTCAGGCTAATATTTTACAGAGCTTTTTTTTTTTTTAAAGTTTCCACTCATTAAAATTAAAAATAAACAAGCAGCAGTTTTTAATCTTCTTCAGTGACAATGTGACTTGTTTACACTCTGTCTCTCTACTACTCCCAGGAAGAGCTTGAGACTGTTAAGGGAGGACTCTTTAAGTTCTTGCTGAATCAGCATTCAATGTAATTACATTTCTTATCTAAGTAAAGTTTACATTGGTATCTACCTGAGGCTACCACCCTGAAGCAAGTAGTTTGCTTGCCAGAAATTGAGCCAGGAAGTCAAAAGCCTCCTCCACAATCAGTCCCTTCAGCAGAATTGGCCCCCAGCACTAGTTTAAAGGAGAGGAGGAAAACAATGGCTCATGGTCTATTCAGAGTAAAGAAGCGATGACTAAGAGGCTCCAAGTGCAAATAACTGTTTTCCTCTCAGGCAAGTCAGTGCTTCCAACAGATTTGTTAAGAAACAAAGAAGGGAGGGTCTAAGTCTGTATGCACCCCTTGGTTTCTCTTTGTCTCTTTTCATGGTCAGACTGGTGCACCTTAAAAGAACAAGGAAAACTGCTGCTTTTCAGTCACATCTCTTCTATAAATAATCAAAACTAACCTCCAGGCTAGCAGACCTGTACTGGGTACGTTGACCCCCTAAAAGGTTCACAGAAGTCTGTTGTGGAAAGCCTGGCTGAGTGAAATCCTGCTTTCACTGAGATCAGTGGCACATGCTGCAAAAGGCACCAAGAGAAGCAGGGAGGCAGGAAGGTGACCAGAGAACGTGTTTGTCCTGAGGAGCCTGCCCCCTTGTCACCATGGCTGCTACTCAACAGATACAAATTGGGGTATCTGAGAGACAAAGCAACACTGGTCACACAAAATTTCAATACCTTCTCTACCTCCATCTCTCAATGCTAGTGATTTGTGCTTTCACTACATTACTCATGGGAACTGATTCACTTTAAAAAAAACCAAACAAACAAACCAAAACCGACACAAAACCAACGTCAGTTTATTTCTTCTTATCCCCTCAAATATTAGGCACAAGAAAGAGTTTTTCCAGCAACTGAAATTACAGGACTGCACCTCCAACAGCAGCTGGAAGTTCAAAGACAAAATTGTTTACAGGTGACAAAAATAACCTTGCCCTTAGAACATGCATCTTCGGTGCTTCTTAGTTATGCTGTTATTTCCACAGAGCTGACTTTCCTTCAAAAGCAGATTAGCACAGATTAATGCAACTGAACTGAATGGCCTCTAATGCAACTAAACTGTAGCAGTGGTACAAGAGAGCATTCAATGGCCTCACTCTTAAATGCTATGGTACAAGAAACTCCTCACAGTCCACAATTTTGCACTAGCTCTACTCTTTCTCATAATTTTTGTCAGCTGGATCTCTGCATTACTGGGACTCAGTAAGCTATCTTTGGTGCTTATTGGCCCAAATTAAGCAAGCCCTTGTGCCTCATTGCTGTATCAGTCACAGCTGCTGATACTTCCTGGTAGAGATTTCTTTTCCCCTCCCTTATATTTGGCCATACAGGGCTGTTTTTTAGGTAGAGTGAGAAAGCTGAGATTCTGAGTCTGGTTTTGTAGTCTGCTTGAAATGTGAAGCTGGTTCTTCTTCAGGTTTTCTCTGTGAGTAGGTAACTTTTGTGATATAAGATACTGAATGATTTTTCCTGAATATGAAGTTGCTCTTAATTTGTGCTTTATGCAGTTACCTGCAGAGGTGTATTTGTCCAGTGAATAGATTGCTAGCTGTTGCTTGGTGTCAGATTGCATGTGCCAACTCTGCTCCATTTCACTTCTTGATTTTGTTTGTTGGTGACTTGTTGCGGGTCTTCTACAAGTCTTTTGAGTAGGCAAGGCTCAAGACTTCTCAGTATTGTATATAGAATTCAAACTTGCTTGGGTTGCAGGTGCTTTTATTGCAGGAAGGAGTGAAAATTCTCAGGGCTGGAGAAGGTGTTACTCTACAGATCTAGGCCCTTTTCTCCAAGGGCATTACTCTAGCTGGCTCTCTGGACTTCTTGAAGTGCTAGGAAAGCCATGGCTCTGTTGGCTGCCTGCTCCCCTAGAAAGCTAGCTCTATCTTTGTGTGAATTTAAGCAAATTTTTTTGATGCTTTGACTTTCTTACCCTGCTAAGATGTGAATTTAAGTGCCTCAGCACTTGCTTCTCAGGAGTAGGCTGTTTTTGGCTATATCTCTATTAATAAATTGAGTGGCCTGACAGGAACTGACATCTAGCTCGAGGTAACAGTTGCTTAGGACCTGGTGTCTACAGGTCTGGGCTACTCTTGGCTTCATCCAGCAGACTAAATGTCCATTAGCTAATGGAGCTGATCATTCTGTTTAGTTTCACTTGAAAGAAGTCTGCTTTATGGGCTCTCAGCCTCTCTGTGTTATCAACCAAAGCACAGCAAGTGGGAGTGATGGGAAGCCTACTTTTTTGGAGCATATCTTCTGTTCTAACGACATCTAATATAGATTGACCTTTCTGGCCAGCATGCAGTATTACTTCCCTGGAGCCCACCTGCTGATGGTGGGGGAAATAAGGCTGTACTTTGCAATGGCTGAGCTTGTAAAAGGTGAAAATCCCTTTTAAACTCATTGATTCAAAATGTCTGCGTGCCTCTGCATCTATAGTGGGCTCAACTGAATTAGTTGCTGAGGGAAGAGTGGGTGTTGTATCTGAGGAGAATGATGAGAAAGCAAATTGTTTGAATAACCTGAAGTGCAGGCAGGAAAAGCCAATATGTTATCACGGTGATTTCAGTAATTTAGTTTGGAAGGTGATGTGACACTTAATTCATTAATGTTTGCTAAGTGTTTTTAAAATTCCATGAAGAAATTGCTTGAGAGTTGTAGAGATTACTAATGGTCTTATGCTGTAAGCTTCCAGGGATATATTATTATTTAACTCGCTATAAACTGAGTGCTAGAGCTGTTTCATTAAAGGGTCTGTCAACACTTAGATCGTTAAAATGTGTTTTAATATTAAATCTTGTTCCTGGTGAGCATCATGGGAACACTGCCACCTGGACTGATGGCTTCCCACCCCACCAGGTCCAAGGGGTGTTTTAAGCTCTTGTTAGTTCTGGAACTGCCTCTATCAGTCTTGTAAATGAGCAGAACTTCCCTGCTGAGATGATGATTTTTGGTTGTGGTCAGTTAACTTACTACAGCTGAGGCACAGGGGCTGGCAGTGGAGGGACAACTGAAAGGGATGGAGAAGAGAGTCGAGATCACTTGGGATCCCTTTTGTTTTCCTTTTTGGAATAAAATATACTCAAGAATGAAAACCTATGGTCAAAGGGAAGTGGAAGAGAGGTCCTTGAAATGTCAGTAAGTCAAGCTGCAGATACTATGCCAAAAATAGTGTTTTTGAAACTGTTAGTTGTGATAAGTAGTGTCAGATTCAGGTTTTCCAGGTTTCCTCCTGAAACCTCAGGGTTCTTTTTTTCTCTTTAGTCTGCTTTCGTTTTTTTGATGAAACCACTAAAATAAAAACTTGGCAACAGGAATCTTTTCCTGTGTGTGAATTTAAAAAGCACAGGCAAAGAAGAAATTAGAGACACTTGACAGAATGGTGTCAAATTCACAAGACAAAAAGCCCTTTCTGTGTTTTGGTAGTCACCTTGCTGGTCCATAATGATACTCTTGACACTGACAATGAAAGACCAACAAAAGGAAAAGGAGTGGTTCTACCTGTAGGTTTCTGGCTTTGTACTTAGAGACCCGAGTGAGTATTTCTCTCCATCTCTTTACCATTATGGAAGCAAGAACAGCTTTAGGGCACAGCTGGGTGGGGAAAAGCCAATTGTGAGGCCATGAAGCCCCTTTAGTAGGCAAATATTGGTGGCCTCTGCATGAAATGAAGCTCTTAGAAAGCCATGTAGGCCTGAATGAGGCCTTCATAAGCTGTTTTTAAACACCATTGACATCTCCAGAACAGCTATTAATCTATGGCTCTGCTCTCCCCTTGTGCCTAGACAGTTAGCCCAGACTCCCTTAGGCTGGGGACAGGTAGATTTTGAATGCTTGTGTCCTGTATTTAGCAATTCTGTGTTTTCTGTCTAAAAGTGAGATACTCCCTGCCTTGGGTGGTTGCTGGCTAAAATAAATTGCTTGAATGCTCTGATAATGATTGTCACTTAGGTACCTTGTGTAGATGGACAAGAGGCCGCTAGTGTTGCGCAGCCTTTTGGAAAGTGGGATGAAAATGTGAGACTTTCTTAGGATTGGCTTGCCCCAGGGGAGGCTTTTTATTTTTAAAATAACTTCACTTACCTTTTAAGCTTACTCTGGCACAGTCTACACACTATTTCCTTTTATTTATTTTCACTTTTACAGCCATTCACTTTGAGAGGAAACTCTGTGGGAACAGTGTAAGAGTCATGCCAGTGACTGCTTAGGGTTTGGGTTTTCTGGAGTTTTTTGTGTGGTTTGTTTTGTGTACTTCAGTCTATGCACTAGAGCATTTAAAACTGCACAAAGTGAGATGAGAGTTAAACTTGTTGATTAAGGAACCTGTTGCTTTCTAGCATTGGCCAGAAAGGAATTCCTATTCTGTATGCATGTTGCAAAGGAGCTAATGCACAACAAGGTCCTCAGCCTTCCCTCAGAGGCAAAGGGTATGTGCTAGTGCCAAAAACAGGACCACTGACTTTAAGTTAGTGATCTGAATGGGAAGAACAAAGACAATTATTAGCATTTGCTGGTTTTAATACCTTACAAATACACCAGTGATATTAATGGTTCATAGAATGAAGAAGTCCACAGAATATGACTGGAGTCTTCCTTCAGACAGAGGAAACAAGATTAGTCGCTTCTATTCCTCAGTCTTGTCTTGTATGTAACTTTGAATAGTCCTACATACCTTCTGGAAATCACTGCTAGTCTTAACATGGTATGCCTTCATTCTTCTCTTTCGCATATTCTGCGGTAAAACTCAGTGCTCCTCAGTAACTGATTTGACTCCAGGTACACTCAGGAGTAGAAACAGCAACAAGAACATTACTTTAGCCTGTGTGCAGAGTGGGGAAAAACAAAAACCAATCCAAAACCATACATCTGAAAGAGCTAATTCTTAACGCTAGTGTTGCAAGCAAGTAGATAAAATGTGGCTGGTCTGTTGCAATGCACTGTGTATGGTTATTTGCTTCCAGGGGAGAGTGGAACACAGAGAAGCATGGGGGATTTTGGGTGCAATGTGTTTAGTGTGTTTTGTGGGTTTTTTTGGTGTGGTTTTTTTTTTCTTTTTTTTCTCCCCCTGTCCCCCCACCTTCTCTGGTGGACCTGGGTAAGAGCTGACTATGGCACAAGTAGAAGGTTTCCTGTATCACTAGTATAGGCCTGTTCGTGTAAGGTGTTCTACCTCTCTCTGCCCCCTTTCCCTGCCCTCTCCATCCCTGTTGGCATTTCTATAGTACAACACAGAAACAGAAGCAAAGCGTTCTTCTCTGGAGTCTCTGCATCACTCTGTGTGGAGGCAGAGGTTTAGTTATGAGTGGACAAAATCTGCTACTTATGACCTGTTTGGGTGTTTTAGCCTTTCCCAGAGAAAGTATTCAGGGTAGTGAGGTTGGGGACTGCCTGTGGATCTCAAAGCCCGGATGGATATGAGGTGGTTTTGATAGTGGGAACCAGCCCAAGTGAGTTAATAGCAGTTGGGGATTTGCTTGAGCTCAGCCAGAATCAGTTCCTGTGTTTATTTGTAAAGCTGTCACCAGCTATGGACTACTTTCTACTAGAAGGCTGTTGTGGAAAGTTGTTGCTACTGCCTTTGAATGGCTGTCAACAGGGAAACGCTATGTGGTTGCCTTGTGACAATATCATCTGGAGTGAGGCACTTCAAATCTCTAAGTAGAGAACGATAAAACCTTTACAGTATAAAGGAGCAATGAGAAATGAAAGCTTCTCAGTGACAGAAACAAAATCACTTCAGAGGAATTTTTTTAGAGACAGGTTATGTCCCTAAAAGTGCTGCCCCTTCCATGAAGCTTAGGGCAGTGCTTAGATGGCGTGTGTGCTTGCAGGTGTGAGGGAGGTTTGGGCTTGCTGTCACCTCCTCCCGTGGCTGAGGCGGATGGACACCTTGCTGGCTGGCAATTACAGCCCTTCCTTTTCCACTGCTTGCTTCCATCACAGGAAGAGCGGCCTCATGCACTGGGACTGTTTCCTCTGTGGCAGTCAGCAGCCAGCCCGGTGGACCACAAGCAAAGCAAACAGCAGGGCACGGCTATTTTAACTATCCATGCTATTCTGCTGCCCAAGGCAACTGCCTGCTTTCCCACTGCCTGGGGGGAGGAAAAACCCCAGGCTGCCTGGATGGCTGCCAGTAGGAAGTTTTGGCACCTGCACCAGGTTGACACTAAGTCCTCACTGGTTTGCAGCTGGAGGTGGGAGGGTGAGTGGGGCAGGATGGGATTTGCTTATTTTCTGTATTTTCATTAGTTGGTTTTCTTGGTTGTTCCTATGCATATGTAAACATTTCTTCCCTGTTTCCCCCTCCCTTTATTGTTTCCCTTGGTGAATTGATGTTGCTGTTATTGAATGATGATTCCCCCCCACCTTTGTTTTATTTTCAAGCATAAAGTGAGGTGAATTAACATGTGTAGAGAAAATGCCAAAGGCAAGAAGTTTCCCCTGGCACAAAGGGGAAGATCTCTGCCAGTCCTCCTGAAGTCATCTGCTGCTGGCCAGACTGTTCTTGTACCAAGGAGAGATGGACACAGATCAAAGCACATGAGGTTTTGTGCATGAGGGAGATGGTCAGAGACAAAGCTCATTTTTTGTGTATTTATTGCCCCTATTGGCCCCTAATTCTCTAATGGCAGTAACTGAGGCTTTAGATCTGGATACTAGGAGAGATGTTCCAGATCCAAACATCACACACTTGGCTGCAGCATTAACTGAGGTCACTCTGATGAGGAGTTTGCTCGCTCTTCTGCCTCCTTTCCCCCAGAGAAGCTCTTGATGCGTTAAGCAGACTGCTGGAACCAGAACGATGTGTATGATGTAACTGCCCAACATGTGTTAAAGAGCTCTGTGAATCTCGTCAGGCGGAGAGTTTGAGCATGCTCTCTCTCTAATGCTGACTGCTATTTCTCCCTTGCCCTTTCCTTGCAGAGATGGGATTAGTTTCTGACACTGTACACAGAGCACGAGTGCTTACTATCACTCCAGGAGAGTGATTCCATCTGAAGCATAAACTATCACCTGCAGTTTAGCCCCAACTAAAGCTCTGAGGCAGCTAGATTCACTTGACCCAGATACTCAATATAATTAATATTGTATGTATTTGTGTAATAATCATGAATAAAATTGCTTTTCAGTGGAGTAGAATTTCAGCTCTCTGGCAACATGGGATTGCATGGGATTTTTCAATGTAAAACAGATAGCTGGAGCTTATTATTAAAAGATAATTATTGGACTATTAATATCTGGTATTGTTGCAGAAACAAAGATGATTTTACTTGAATGAAAGGTTATCTAAGAACTTTTTTTTTTCCCTGCTTCTTTGTTTTTGAATTCAATCCCAAATCTGGTTTTGGTGGGGTTTTTTGTTTGGTGTGTGGTTTTTTTTTTTTTTTTCTTTTCCTCTTTTTTATGTGTGATCACAATGTATTGTGGAGAGAAGAGCATGGGCTTGTCCTGTAATTTGCAGCTCTGCACCAAGATGATAGTGTGATATGTGAGATCATCTTCCATTATGTTAAAAGCATCAAGTTAAGGCTAATGTGGCCTGGCATGTGTGTGGTGACAAGCCATCCCTCAGTCTGAAAAGCAAGAGATGCTGCACAGGACAGGGCTATGGGGAAGTTGACCATGACAGTAAAAGCATTTTTAAGGTGTGTTTTCATTACTTGAGGTTAAAGCCTACTGCTGGCTTTCATAAGTGATTAGCTGAAAGGCACAATCTAAACAGTTTTACATTACTTCTAATGTATCTGTTTAGTCCTTGGGAAGCAGCAGGTTGCAACTGAAATGTTTTTCTTCTATCAACTTGAAAACTATAGTAAATCCTATTTTTTTTTTCTCCTGCTTTCTACCCTTTTGCCCACAGCGGTTTGTAATTGAGCCTAACAAAGAGCATAGGCATATTATATAGGTTGCTCCCTTAAAACTGGGCTTAGCAATGAGATAATTGGTTTCTTTCAGCAGATGCATGGCTACAGGACCTGAGTGAGTTTGGTTTTCTTCTTCTTGTAGTAATAAATGCTGTATGGTTATGCTTAACTTTTTTTACAGCCTTGTCCCTAAGACTGTCTTAATTTGTCTCTCCTCTTTTAAAATAATAGAGATCCCAGGAGACAAATGGGGCCTGTGGTCAGAAGCTCTTCCTGTCCACCTAGAAGGAAGCCTTCAGAAATTGAGTGATACAAACCCAGATTTAATGGCTAAAGTTCAGAAAACTTGAGAAGCCAATGAAGCAGAGGCAAAATGAATTGGAGAGTAGGCTGCAGCAGAATCAAAATTTGAGCCTCTAATGTATAACATGTGTTCCTGCTTTCATTTGTCTACTTTACAAGAGCTAATACACAGTATTTTCAGGGTTCACAAGGGGGCTTTTATCCCTCCAGGCTATTAGCTACAGTAACAGCTTATTAAGAAAGTTAGACTTTCTCCCAGCTGGGGGAAAAAGTGGCCCTGAAGGAGAGGGGGAGGAAGAGGAGAAAACTGAACATTTTGTTTAAACAACTTAACAATACAGTGCCAGAGGAAATGAATCAGAAGAGTGATTTCTGCAAGCATGTATGTTTTGCTTTATGAAAACAAAGAGGTTTAAATCCTGGCCTCCCAAGAGTCAATAGGGCCCATGTTTAACTTAGAATGGTAATATGGGGTACTGGTTTGGTTGCTATGGGCAGAAGAAGGTATTTCCAGAAGAACAAAGGGTAGGTAGGTAGGCTTCTATCCTGTATAACCTTCTAGCGGTACTTCCTAGGATTAGTTTGTTGTGGTGTTTTGTGGGTTTTTTTGTGTGTTGTTTGTTTGTTTGTTTTTTCTCCCCCTAAAAAGTAACCTCCTTCCTTACTCCATCCCTGAAAAAACACAGCTCTCTTCTTAATGTCATCTTCTACAGAAAATGAGGCCATCTGCACCTGATAGAGTGCAGTCTCACGTTGGTTTTAGCACTTGGCACAATTCCCTGGTTCCTTCCTGCTGTGGGGTCAGCCCAGCTCTGGGGAGTCTTAATGCTGCTCTAAGCTGTGCCACACCAAGCAACCCTAAAGGACCATCTGGCAGGCAGGGACTTTAGAATGCTGTAAATAAACCCCTAGTTTTCTTAGACTTGCCCTTTGTGATGAGGTATGAGGAGGTTTCCTTCCTCTCCATTTCCTACGTTGGTGAGATCCTCTGTTGCTCATTTGGAGAAGACAGAATAGGAGGATATGGTCCCAGCCCCACACCCAGTGTGGCTCGGAGCAGTCTATTTGCGTATGTATAGTCTGTAGATTATTAATATCCGTTTGTGGGTAGACTGTTCATGTGGTTTTGTCTGTATGTATTTCCAAATCGTCTTGGCCCTTTTTAAGGGCGGTTTCCTGGAATAAGCTTTCTGTGGGCTTTGAATAACTGATTCATGATTGCTATCCTTAGACTAAGACTGCTGGGTGGGAGGGGTATTTAATCTCTGCCTTTCACAATGTGACTGACAGTTGTTTCACACCTCTGGTGTTTTTTTTTCAGAGCACTTTAAGTATGTGCTGATGCTGAACTGGAAATATTGCTGTTTGCTCTCCATTAGTGTGTATGAATAATTGACTATCTCAAGATATTTTGAGACATCAGCTCTTCTCCCTGCCCTGCCCCCTACTTGAAAAACCTTGCTGTTCCTGTAGTTCCGGGCATGCTGGTACTTGCCAGGGGGCTTTATGTGTATCTCGGGTTGTCCAGTTCATTTATCCATAAGTAGTGATAGCAGTCAGTGGGTGAAACTGGTCATTCATTCTGGTCTGAACTTCGATAGCTGTGTCCTACCTGCCTTCCTCTGCAGTGTTTCCTGACTGTAAACCTTTGAAAGCAGCAGTCAAGTATTTTTAAGCTAATCTTTGATCTCTTCTCTTGCATGTTTGGGATGAGCAGTGTTTGCCTTGCTACAGCACTGTCTAGCTGTGACCAGGCAGGATGGACTGTCCATATGTAGCATGCAGGTAGATCAAGGGGAAGGATGTTTCCCTTTGGATGTTCTACATTACCTCGCTGTTCAGGTGAGAACACAAATTCTTGTGGTTTTGTCTCAATCTATTGTAATGGGGCAGCTTGATAGGGGCTACCCCACATGGGAGCGATGAGCTGTGACCAAGGGTGACGCCAGTGCAGTCCATGCGAGACCCTCTTTCCACAGCACCCAGGGTTGCAGTACCTGGTGACAATGACAGGCTCCATCGACAGACCAAAACAAGGTGAGATGATGAGTCAGGTCTGGGATGTGTCTAGGAGAGCCTAGTCTGGAACAGCAGGAGACCAGACTGGAGATGGAGCTGCCTAGAGCGTTGGTACAAGAATTATCCAGCATACAGGGTCAGAAACAAGACTGGAAATATGGCTACCTACAGCATAGGTCTGGGGATTTTTGGGAAGCCCAGTCAGTGAGCTGGGCTAGGCACAGGCACGCCAGCACCACAGCTCCAGCAAGGACTAAAGCCAGAGGGCTGAGCTGCAATGGGGGCCATGGGCAGGGGGTGAGTGTGTGGGGTCCCAGATGAGGCTGGCTGGGGCCATTAAGGCCACAGGTGCCCTCAGGGCTCTGAGAGTCTGTTAATACAGTGCAGAGTTGATAGGCTTTTTTTTTTTTTATTAAAAAGCAGTCACTAGTCAATGTACTGCCATAAAGCATATTGTGTAGTTCCTTTTTTCAAGAGAAAGTGTAATCACAATTTTCCTCCTAATCAACCTGCTTCTGAAAAATGACAAAAAAAAGTATTAAGTAAAAACTAGTGAAAATAATATGCCAATGCAGTGTGCATGTATGAGAAACAAACCAGAAGGATAATATGAGTAACTGGCTGATCTCTTTGTAGGATAACTGAAAATACATTCCTTCCGATAGGCTTTCATAAGTCGTGTGGCCCGGTGAAATGAGCCAGTCATGCTAGCAGAAGTTCTGAATGTGTCTTGCTCTTCTAAAATATGCAAATTTCTGGAAGTCTGAGAAGGTCCAAGAAGGGTGCTATATTATTCTGTGTCCCTTGTCCTATTCTTGTCATGTTCTCATGGATTTCTCCTCAATTCCCTGTGCTAACAGTTGATTAGCAAAGCATCAGTTCAGCTAGCAAATAAGTTAATAAATGCACCTTCATTTGAAATGGTTTTTTTCTCTTCAAAAGAACCTTAAGAAAATCTAAGTGAGAGTATCTGACAAACAAATAACAATGTTAAGTCTTTTGAAATGCTGCCCAAAAGAATCTGTGTATTCTTCTGTTTTCAGTTTAGTAAAAATATAAGGAGTTAAAGTAGTACTTTCACCTTTTTGAGCAGCAACTCTCATTAGGGCTGTCTGTGTATGAAGGGGTGTGCTGCTGCATAGAGTTGGACCTCAGTATGAAGTCTTAAGCCTAGGCTTACTAGACCCCTTTTGGGATAGGGAGGAGGGGAAGAGGTTGCAAAGATGTAAGCCCTTGCTATAACCTCTCCCACAACAGAGCACTAGAGATATCTGGTCAAGATACAGGAAAGGGCTTTCATTAAAAATACCTGTGGGCTTGAATCATCTTTGAAAAATCATGCTGGATGTGGATCAAAGCTAAGGTTACTTCCTGCAGTCGGTTTTATTGTTTCAGCCGTGATCAGAAATGTTAAAATGCCATTAAAGATGTTGCTCAGCCATATTTCTAGTGAACCAGAGTTAGGAAATACTGCAAATCTCCTTGGGTTTTCCTGAAACTTCTTGCCCCATATTGCAGATATAAGAAGTCTGCATGAGATGAGTTATCTTACAACTTGTAGTACATCAGTCTTGGAGGATCCATCAACTCCTTCTGAGAGGCTATAAAAGATAATTATCAACAGGCTTAAGTGCCCTAAACAGATTTGCACTTCCACTGGAAAAAGTATAAGGACCCACAAATGCAAAAAAGAGTCCAGAATGAGTGCTTTAAATAACTCTGGGCTTATGTACAAGGAACTCATCATGTCTCTCAAGTTTATCCTCAGTCATAACTTACATATGGGAGACAGCAGTAGAACTTAGTCTCGTTTCTTGTCATGTACCCCTGAGCTAGTTTTCTGGAGCCTTTCTCTAAGTCAGATGCTAATTTTGCTTTTTTTTTTTTTTTCCCCTCCACCTCTATCTGGATACTGAGGTTAATTTCTGCTGCTCTATAAAACCTGTTTGAAATTAGCTAGTAAATTCAAAAGCTATTGGAGGTGAGGGAGACTCTCTGTATGTGTGTATTAATAAGTTGCTTAAATTTAATTTCCTTAGGAAAAAGAGTTAACGACCCAAGAAAATAAGACTAAAACTTTTTTTTGGAACAGCTGTAGAAACAGATATTGAATGATAAATTAAACAGCCTGTTATGCCTCTCATGCAGTTGCCATATATTAGCAACCTACATGCCATAAATGCATAATGGTATATGACCTTTTCACAGATGAATGAATCATTGTGATTTGAAGGATTGTTTATTAGAGGATGGATGGATGGGAGGGAATAGATCAGAACTCTCTTCCACTAATAGCACTGAAACAGTTATTTGCCACATCAGGTCATGATTTGTGTGCCTGCTCAAAGCTTTCATTCAGTTGTGGGTTGTGTTTGTTGTTTGTGGGTTTTTGGTTTTGTTTTTTTTAAATTTTGACCATGTATTATCCTAAATTACCTGATTCTGTGCAATGCGTGTGCAAGACTAAAAACTGCAATGACCGCGGTTACCTACTCTCATTACAGGCTCTGATTTTAATGTCCAAACTTATTATCATGTGGAGTAATGTTGTTTGGAAACATCTTGCATGTGTTTTTTTTACCAACAGATCCATAAAACTGGGATAATCTTCAACAAACTTTTTTACTTTTTCACCCATGAACATGTATGTAGAAGAAAACTGTATTTGACTCGCTTATATAAAATCTTCTGTTAAACTACTCATACTTTAATAATTATTAGATTTTTTTTTTCCCAAGAGGAAGATCAGTGCTTCTATTTTAGTAATGTTTTACTGATAAGATGATAGCTTCTGCACTGCTCCCCCCACCCCCCTCCTAAAGATGTAAACTTTTACTGCCTTTATGAAAATTTGAATGGAAAGTTTCTTGAGTCTAGAGGATGTGTTGTAGCCTGAACTGCAAAAATCAACCAATCTGTCAATAAACAGCTATTTCACATACTTTGATGTAATAATTTATCTAAAGCTCTTGTTTTGTTTCCAAGGTGAAACCACAACAGATACCAAAGCCTCAGAAGCTGTGGTTGATGGGACTCTCATTCTCTGGCCATCTCTACAAGCTGTGTGTATTTAAGACATGCATATAACATCTGTTAATTATTGCTTTAGTACATCTACTAGGTAGTTATAGATGTATCTTTGGTATAAAACATGGCCAAAGACTTTGTTTTTATTTCCTGCCACTGCAGCTATGTGAAATTCAGAGTGGACTGTCTAGTGCCAAATTTAGTTTGTACAAACAAGCTCTAGTCCGGTTTCCCTTCCCACTATAATCTCTTACTGTTTGAATGGCGATTTCAGAGGTGTTGCAAGGTTAAATTAATCTGATCTGCTGTTATGTGTATTCAGGTGAGATGAACTGCATGCTACAGCAGAGCCCAGGGTGCAAAGCTCTGGCATGGGTAAAATGAATTCCACCCTGGGGGGATAGTCTGCAAGGCTTATGCTCCCAAGCTGATTAGCTTTCTCAAATAAAAACCCCTTTGCTATTTGATTCGGGGGAAGCAGCCTTGGCTATCTTTGCAGGGGGCTCTGATGTTGTGCGTCAGTGGGGAAACTTGAGGAGGGAAATGACTGCAGTTCATCAACAACTCTTCTTCTACATCATGTTTCTGATCAGTGGGTGTGCTGCTCCTGATGAGCTGCAAATGTGTACTTAATATTATATTAGCTATTAACTCCCAAAGTCAACAGTTTTCCTGGTAAGATCAAAACACTTCAAACATTACTCTGTATTTAAAAAAAAAGAATATTTTTTTCAATGTAAAAGAACCCTTATTGAAACATTTACAGATACTTTTATGATGTTCTATTGCTTTCCTAAAACACTGATCAACCATGATGAATAAGTCTGTGTGTGTTGTCATTCTCGCCCCTCTAGACCTCAATTCCCTTTCAAGGAGGAGAAAGCGTTTCTACTTTTCTAGGATCCAGAGAAGGTCTAGGCTTTTAACGCTCTGTTCTAAGCATTAATTGGAGCCTGAAGACCTAAAGCAAAGATGGGAAAGCTGGTGGGGCACTGTCATCTCGTTGCAGCAGGATGAAGTGTATTCTGTTTTCAATGTTCCCTCTCCTGCCTGCGGCACAGCCAGGGAAGAGATCCTTCTGTGCTTCCTGAACCTGTCAGGCTGCTAATCCACTCCGGAGGAGAAAATGAAAACATCCTTTTGTCTGTGTTGCTCTCCTCCTCATCCTCACTTTGAGAGTGTGAGAGATTTGCAAATAGCAACTCTGTCAGGGCTCTTGACTGTTAGTTTTATAACACCCAAATTCCTGTTTCTTTAGTTTTATACTTTTATGGTTATGAAGAAGTTCAGCAGGCGAGATGCAGTTTAACTCTCAAGCCTGGTTAATGACACTGGTGTCTCTGCAGCAGTAACAAGAGCTCGCTGTGGAAATGGCAGTGCCCTTTCAGTAGGGAGCAAGGTGCCTGATCCAAAGCCCACTTTAACTGACAGAAGCTCTTCTATTGACCTCGCTGTAGAGTGAATTAGGCTCCCAAGGAAACAGCAGCTCCCCTGCAGCAGCAGTCAGCTGTTTTAATGCTGCAGGAGGCATTACTTACAAGCAAATGGTGTTTCACCATATTCCAGGCTGGCAGCAAATTCTTATGTACCTGCAGAACTGTGCGCTTACTGAATGTGTGTCATGAGCAACTGCAGAGATGAAAAGTTGTCAAATAGATATTTGCTGCTAAATAGGAGGAAAATAGTGAGCATGAGAAAAATGAATGTGTATGTATGTGCCTTGGGAATGCGCAAGCATTCAGGGAGGAGCTGGGGTGGTGTTTTGAGCATCCCAGAGCACTGCAGTGTGCTGTTTGGCTTGGTCTTGGTGTGTTGCACAAGTGGTGGGTTGTGACCCTTCAGACAGATGTTCAGAGGTCCGCCATAAACTTGTCAGGACCTCAGATGCTTTAATAGAGGCAAGGAGAGAAAGGAGGAGGTGGCCTTAACAGCACTGTTAAACCTAAGCTAGTATGTCCCAAATGGTGGGTCTTGACCTCTGCTGGGTTCTGCAATGATTCAAAGAGGTCCCAGTATTTGGGCACAGGTACAGCACTAGCCGCAGTGGGTCTGTGGTGTTACTGGCCCTATGTGATGTGTCACTGACCTTTTTTTTTTTTTATAGTGCGACAGTTTTCAATTATTCATACATCTGGAAAATGAACTGTTAGGATTAGATATCAGTACTGTGAGAGAACTAGTAAGTCAGGTCAGTTGTCTCAAGCACTGGTCATATAATATTCTTCATCTTTCTAGTTTGTTTGTTTAGGGTTTTCTAAAGTATTCTTTATTTTAATTTTAAATTTAATTTTAAGTTCAGTCTAAACCACATTTTTCCCTGCAGCTTGCTCTTTGTACTTTTTCTCAAAGCTTCAGCCTGAAGTAGCAGTCATTCTTTGGACTACTACTATGCAGAGAAAATAGTAGCACATTTAGTATTTCAAGGCCAGGTTGGATGGGGCTTTGAGTAACTTGGGCTAGTGGAAGGTGTCTCTGCCCATGGCAGGGGGATTGAAACGAGATAATCTTTAAGGTCCCTTCCAAACCTAACCATTCTATGATTCTGTATTGTAAAACAGATATTTGAGGAGTCTTGGGCTTCTTTTTAGCCTGGGTTATTTGGCAGTTTTGGAAGCAGTAAACATACAGCTAAGGATCAGCAACTGGAACAGTATGTGTTTGTGGAGAGGGAGAAGGGGAAAAAAGCATAAACTTCTTCAGCCAGCTTTATGCCACTGGATTGTGTGGCTGCTCTTCTAGAGCTGTGCAGTAGTTAATTTCTGTTCTCACCCCTTTTACCCTGAAAGGCTTTAATTACTAGCTGCAAATGTTTAAACCAGCCTGAGAATTGCTAAGTGTACTTAATTGATGGCTCAGCACCTATGGGGTTGGGAGAAAGGGTAAACTTTTGCATTTGGTGCTTGCATCTGGTTCTTCTTTCTCCCATCCTAGCCAGAGCCAGGCTGCTGCCCAGCTGGGTAGTGTGAAGGCTGCTGAGCTGGGGTGAATTGCTGTGTCTTAAAGACTGAGGAGTGATAGTCAACACTGCTTGTTCATTTGACATCACAGACAGGCACAGAATCATACTTTCTTGGAAACAGACCTGATGAGAAACTAATAGTCCATGGAAAGATCATTTAGCTAGATAAATTAGGAAATAATAAACCATATTGAGTAGTATAAGAAGATAAGAATGCTTCCCAGGACACTTGTGCATGTGAGTGAAAGGAAATCACAGAATGATTAAATCTGTCTCAAAAGAGAAAAGGGTGATATTTCTAAGAACTTGGTAATATGATGCAGTAATTACATCTGTAAAGTAGTACTGGAATGCTGTGTGGTAAGGTCTTTAAATAAAAAGATTAGTATGTTATTCAGAGATTTTTATAAGGATGTTACTGATAGTCTAATGGGTTAATAGTTGAACTAGCCTTTCTAGCAAATATTAATATTATATAAATCAGTCTTAACCACTGATTAACAGAGTAAGACACTAGAAAGTATATGCTATTTGTAAACCTAATATATGTTGAAAGGAAAAATATCCCATCTGCAATTACTTTACATTGGAGTTACTCCTCATTACAAGTAAAACTACACTTGACTTGTTAATGTGAAGGGAGTTGGGCTGTACATTTAGGTCTGTAGTATCTCTGTGAGCAGTACATTTATAATAAATAGTGTAGAGTGGCAAATGCTGTTTTGTAACAGGTGGCATGAAGGTGCAGCCCATAAATAACTTTTCACTAAAGTGAGAGGGAGAGCTATCTCAGCAGTAAGTGATGCTTTCTCTCTACGATAAGATTTTTCTCTGGTACGCTTGCAATGTATTTTGAAAGCTACAGGCTGGCAAACTGAGACTTGTCTGTGATGAAATGGCACATGCCATGCAGCCACTGAGGCTTGCAATGAGAACCTCCTTCTGCTTGTGCATTTTAATTCACCTCTAAGAGTCTCCCAAAATAGGCCTGAGCAAAAGGAGCGATGGGAGATGGTAAATCCAAACAAGAATATGCTTGCACTGTTTGTGTGATAGTTTCTGCAGTTTAAAGCAGCACTGAAACTGCTCTTCCTTGTGACAAGGATTTTTTCAGCCTGCCCTGGAAATGCTATCGGTTGGGGATTCCACTTAGAGTCCTTATTCACCTTCTCATTGTGTGCTCCCAGTTGCTGCACTAAACTAGCATATCTGTGGGTTTAGCGCTGATGAAAGGTGGTCTGCTGACAGCTCAGAATACAGGTGTTAAATCTACAGCCTGGCATGAGTACCAGAGGCCTCCCCTCTGCTCCAGCTCTGTGCTGACCTGCAGGATGGCCTCCCATGGGACCAGACTGCTTCCAATTCTTGTTTAATCCTTGGCCTTGCTGGGGCCACTAGCAAAACCACTAATGGGTACCACTTGTAAAAGCTTGTTTTGACATGTATCAACAGGCCTGACTGACTAGCAGCTCCAGTGCAGATCCTGGTGCTAAGGACTTGCTGTTGCTACTGAGTGGAGCTGCATTTCTGTCCGTGCTTTAGTGTGAAAGCCTATCGTGCGAATCCCCTGAGCATCCAGGATCCCCAGTGGGACAGTTAGGTCACAACAACAGAACCAAATAACTAAAACACAAAGGTAAGAAAACACTGAATTCTCTGCAGCTCTCTAAAGAGACTTGTCCAGAGAAGAAAAGTTCTGCTACTGCTTATCTTCTGCTGAGATAACTTTGAGGCAGCCTTCAGGCTATCGGGTTTCAAAAGAAAGATGCTCTGTGCTGGGGACAGCAGCACCAGAAAAGGGTTGTGGGAGAGATATATATGAAGTGTCTCAGCTAGGTGTCTGACGTAAGGAAAGCATTTGAAGCAGAAGAGGGATAAGGGCGGGAGAGTAAGAAAATGTGAAATAAATTGAGGTTAAAGAAGTCCACCCTTAAAATTGTGTTTAAGCAGCTTTGTGTCTGTCTGTCTTTGACTCAAGGAGTACGAAGAACCCAAAAGTCCACCAGCAATAATCTTCTAAGATTTTCCCCAAGTAGCTTCCCAGCTATATTGACTTTTTCTATCCTAGTAGTGTTCCTGGCAGCAAGAAATAATGCACAGGGCTGTTACCAAAGGTGATGCAGCTCCGGAAGCCCCTAGATTTCTGTATTCTATGCTAGCAGCTATAAGCACACCAGACCTGTTATAAAAATAAAATTGTGGAGATTTGTTTTGTGTTTGTTTGGGGTGGGTTTTTTTGCACAGGATGTAGTTGCTGTTTTAAAACCTGCACTGTGCTCTGGTATTACGGGGTAAACTCTGTTTCCTGCAGCCTGAAGGGAAAGGTACCTGGATGTCAGATGCCCATGGGAGACAAAGGGAAAGGGCAGAAATTCAGAATAAAAATATCTGATTGGAGCTTTGAATGGAGTAAGCTTAAAGGGGTACAGGGGGGAAGAAAATTGAACTTGCATTTGACTTTTACTTTCATAATGTTATTTTTTTGAGGACTTAAGAGCAAGATGAAAAGGCTTTAACACTCAAGCAGTTCTCTTTTCCGTAGTCAATTTGCTTCGTTCAACAATATTCTTTCTTTGCATCCACCTCACTTAACAGAGGTCAAGTAAAGAAAGAAGTGTGGAAATAATTGAAAAGAACTACACTGAGGAATAACAAATGAATTTAATTTTTTTTTCCCCCTGTAGCCAAGACAGTGCTAAGTAATTATTTGTTAGAGCTAGAAATCAACATATAAGCATTAAGGAAAGAATTCACATGTTTGTTCTTTTTGTGTTTGTGTGGTTTTTTTTTGTCTCCCACCTGCTATGATTCCGCTATCTCTAGGCTATAGTGAAGAGAAGAAAAAGTAGCAAAGTCATGTTCTTGTATTCCACTATCGAGGCACATGGCTGAAGGTTCAATTTTTTTTTTTTTGGCAGCAGCTGACAGCCTTTCCCCTTTTGCTTCTGCTTTGTACCTGCTAGTCACAAAATCAAAAAATGCACTGTTGCTTGTCTTTATTACCTGCATGTTATTGTTAGTTCACCTCTGTTGTATTCATGATGAGGCACCCACTGCCTTCAGTTCAGGGGTGACTGAGGCAAGATGAGCTGCAATTGTTTTGCTTTCTGTGCCAAAGCAAGTCAGCACATGTTCAGCAGGTCATCTTATTGGAAAATACTTGTTTGCTGAAACACAAATTCTTTGTTTAATGGTGTTTTTGTAAGAATTTCTGATCATGGAGAGATGGGGAGAGAGTACATGGACTATAAATTTCTCCAGAGATGCTAGAGAAATGCTTAATGATTCAGAAGAAATTAAATGTTGGAGTTTTCTCCTGGTGTTGCCAAGTAGCAGATGCTTAGAAAAGGCTAAAGCAAGAGGGCATGCCAGCCTTTTCCTTGAATGCCTGCCTTCTTTCTGGCAAGCTCTTGCTTTGGGACTTTCTGAGGCAGAAGTTGTTGCTGGGTCACTGTAACCGAAAACAACTGATGGACTGATTCTTTCTCAACTTGTCCAAATTTTCTTTAAAACCAGTTACAGGGAGTATTTTGTATATCTTTTGTTTATGAGGCTATAGAAATAATAGTCCTGACTTGGAGAGGTGTTGAAGCCCAATATTACTTACAGCTAGGGGATAATCCAAGCTGACATTAACAAAATTACCTGCATGCTCAATATTTGGAAGATAATTAAATAATTTACTGAGACGCATCTTGTGCATCCCTGTTGTAAAAATCTAAGTACTAAGCTAGTCTCCAAGTGTTTTAAGTGCATTAATAGAAGATGTAAATCCAGTTGATGGTGACTGTCCAGACCACAATGAGCCACTAATGAATTTTCTTTTTCTACGTAGTGTATGTATGAAGTGATTTCCTAAAAATAGGGAGAGCTTGCAACACATCCTGTAGGTCATTAAACATTCTCAGATGTAAAATGAGAATCTGGAGGGGCAAAAAAAAAGGAGCTTCTTCTTGGGAAGTGAACAAATCTGGGTTTTTGTTTTGTTTTTGTTTTGTTTTTTTTAATCATTGTTGGAGAGATCTATGTTCCTATTCCTATAGGAGAGAAGAAATTCCTTGGTTATCCCAAACCCAAAACATAAAAATCTTTGCAAGCTGAAAGTAACCAGCTCTGACTGGACACCTTACAGTAAGGCTTCAGTAGGTTTTTCAGAGCCTGGCTATATTGCCCTTCCTCCTCCTACTCCTCTTGTGTGTGATTCTCTCAACTTTTACTTCTTTTCAGTCTGAGCCCAGTTCATCATCCTACTACAGTTTGTACCACTCTTTGCTGTAGGCAAAAGTTAGAACAAGGTAGTAGGTACAACCTGTTACAGTAAAATACAGCTGTCACAAGGCACGTCTTTGGGTAGGTGAACTCTTCTCCAGGCTCTTCCCACTTTCTGTGGTGGCTCCCTGAGCTCTAAGCAGATTGGCTTTGTATATATGTGGCATACAGGTATGTAGTTAATAAGTTATTGGAACTTAGCTATGTCTAAGGAGTATTCTCATAACTTTAGATATTGTATGTAGGAAAAAATGCTACTTGTTGCTGTTTTGATTTGCAAACAGTGACACAGAGAGGAATGTAGAGTGCCAGCTCCTCACATCGAAGAGTTCTTGCCTTGGGTCTATACTAACAAGAATAGAGCCTTTTAGTTTCTTTTTTCAAAAACTGCTCCCCTGCCTGTGCACATGATACTGTGTGTAGTTTGTGGAGGGCTTTTTTGGTTAGGTTTTTTCTTTAATATTTGGGGAACTAATTTAAAATTCCTGGTGATAGTTTAAAAAAAAAAAAACTAAAACAACAACAACAACAAAAAACAAACCCCAAACCAAAACAAAAAAACACAAAA
>JAAGAY010038194.1:4189-29043 GCA_011801015.1 Ardeotis arabs
TCCCCCGCCCGGCACCCGCCTCTCTCTGCCTTTTACCCCCGCCTCCACGGTCACTGCTGGCTCCGCGGCGCTGGAAATGCACCCCCGGAGCCCCCCGCTGCCCCCTTGGCAGCCGGTGCCCTCCGCCCCTTTACACCCCGCACCGCTCAGCACCCCCTGCGTGACGCCTCTCGCTGCGCCTGGTGCCCCCCACCCGCATCCACTGAAGAATCCATTTACCCCACTGCACCCAGTGGCCCCTGCCCCATACCCACTGCACGGGGCCCTTTTGAAGCCAGTGTGTCCCCCCCCTCCTTGCATGGTACCCACCCCGCACCCCAATGCGGTGCCCCCACTTTCTCCCACACCAGCATCTGTGGGGTGATGGCCCCACCAGCCTCCACAAGCAGGTGGTGATGTCTCAGGCACTGGGACGGGCTGGCCTCTCTCCAGGGCTCCCCTATGGCAGAGTAAAATGGCACGTTTAGAGTGGGAGCGATCCCTGGGGATGGGGACGGATTAGGGACCCCGTTGCGGTGATCTGCACAGCCTGGGCATCCCTGTGGATGAGCTTCTCCGCTCACCGGTGCCTGCTCGGTGTGCAGGGGGGTGACAGGTTTTAGCAGGCAGTGGGGGCTTAGGTCGTGTCCCAGCCAGGTCATGGTGCCAGCAGGTCTGTACAGCTCCACGCTGTCTCCTCTGAGAGAGGAGACATGGAGGATTTTCTCCTGGAGAAGGAAAAGTTTCTTGTAGCTGATGTCAGCCGTAGCTCCACGATTGCATCAAACCTGGGTATCGGAAAGCCGGCTGTGGCTGGGCATGGGTGAGCAGTCCTGGGGCTGGACCCGCTGGTTTGGAGAAATTCCCTGAAATTCAACAAATTTCAAAACGCCGCCCGTGTGCTGCTGTGAAGGAGGGAGGGAGGAAGGATTTGCAGCAGGGCAGGGTTATCTAATGGAGCTGCGCGCCAGGATGCTGCTGCTGAGGCTCAGCCACCGAGCGCGTGCTCCGGCTGGCGGGCTTCTGCTCAAACACCTGCCGGGAAGGACAGAGCACATTGTCCCCGTCGGTTCCTAGCAGAATAGAAAATGTGTGGAAAGTAAGGCACATCTGCATCATTACGGAGCGTTTGCTTTCCTCTGTAACAGCATGTTAAAGCTGGAATTAATATTTGATGCAAACAGCATGCAAATTGGTGTATTCTGTCCCGATCAATTTGGCTCAAACTTCATCTTTGACCTGCTTTTACCCTTGCTACCATACAGGCTGCACTCGGCTTTTACAGGTTAAGTGTGAATACTCGAGGGGGCTTATTAGGTATCACTGACAGCTTTTAGGCATAAAGGTGGGGTTTTTTTGTTGTTGGTTTTTTTTGGTTTTTTTTTTTGTCCTGGGCTGGATTTGAGCGGTAGCTCAACACCGTGCTGAAGAGCTGTGACAGTCTCACAAAGCAAGAGGTGCCGGGGATGGCAAGAGCCGTGCAGAAGTGAACTGCGGGAGAAGGGGATTACAGAGCCCTGCGTGCAGGGGCTGTTTGGGAGTAGGTGATGTCAGGTGGGTGTCTCTGTGATTTCTTGCTGGGGCGAATACATCCATCTGGCTGGAGACAGTGCTGGCTGGGGTTAGGAAGGGGCTGATGGTAAAGCAGGTTGGTGTCTATGCCCTCTAATGAGCAGCAGGGAGCAGAAAATGCCAGGTATTTTCAGAGGTGTTTGTCAGGAAAATACCACTGTGTGGGAAGTGGGAGCCTTAAGAAGAATTATTTGACATCCACTTTATGAAGCAACTAAGAAATTAAAGATCTGTGATGCATTTCAACCAAATATTTGAAAACTAGGAAGCATGAAACTACGGCAATAGAAAGCCCCGCTAACCTTTGAAAATTATATCCAGCAATTCTCTGCAGTAAATAGAGCACAATGTCAACAGAGCTTTTACATCCCAAATACCCCTCTCCCTCGCAGCTGAGAAGCTTTCAGCAAGGAGCAGGACTGCACCTCTGAGCTGCATCCTCCGCTCCACTCCTGCCATAGGTTTGTTTTAAATGAAACAGTGATGTTGGGCCAAATTAAAGTTCAGCAAAATGAAAGAGGGCTATAATTCAAAGGCAGGTCTTGTTAGAGTGCTGCCCAAAGCAATATAATATTGAATGATTCTCCAGATTGCATTACTACTGGAATATCCTGCCCAGTTTATAAATCTAGCTTGATTATTAATGTTTTTATTGTTCTCCATTAGCTGCTCTAAGAGAGCATTAAATAGCAGATGGAATGGAGCTCGGCTTGAGTGTTTCCCTTGAATTTTAGTATGTTGCTTTTGAGATTTACTACTTTGTGTTTTGCACCACTGCATTTACAGTAAACCCCCCCAGCTCCTCCTCACTGCTATGCCTGGTGTTTGCCCATTGCATCTTTTTATGGCTGCTTGGGCTTGAGCATCTCAGGGGTGCGGGCAGCAAAAATTTTATATATGTTAGTAGCAACCCAGTAATAAGAGCTCTCACTTCACTGGGCCTCCCAGCTCTGAAGGGAGGTCTGCCTTCAAGTTTTATTCTTCAGAAGAGCCGGCACGGTGGAGTTTGTGTGAGGAAGGTGTTGACCTGGAGACCTGCTGGTTTGTAAAGAAGCTGGGTGTTGGACATGCGACTCCTGGCCGCTGTGCTGTGGGATGCTGAGCGTCAGGCAAAAGCTGTGGCTTGGGGATGGACCCATGCCCAAAGCTGAGTGAGCTTGGCCCCGAGGGAGATGCTGTGGATTGCAGGACGGGAGGTGGTGGTGGTGGCGTCACCGAGATCATCCCTTGTGCACATGGGCTCTGGCCTCAGCAGCAACGGATGCAGGAGTGCCCAGAAAGTTTTAGTTTGGCTGCAAGAGCGTGGGTGCAAAAACAGACCAGTGTGAGCTGCTTTTTCTTGACTGTGTGGTCAGGGGTGACAGGGAAGGTCTGTGCGTGCCCCCCGGGCGTTTCCCCAGCTGGGGCTTGCTGGGCATTCCTGGGGGCTTGCGTATGAGCGATGCCTCACTCAGCCTCCCGCTCACAAAGCCCGTCTGTGTTGTTCCCAGAGAAGTTGCTCCCAGGGGATGGAGGCATTTGCATTCATCAGTGGAGACCACAGACCCGCGTCCCCCTCCGCCGCCATCCCAAGCGGCTCTTTGTTCAGGGCAGGGCCCTCGCCTTTGTGGCAGCTTCTCATCTGAATGATAAGGATGCGCTTGTGGGGAGAGCCGGGGTGGCACAGGGCCCTGTGCCACTGTGCCCCCCTGGCTGGCTGCCGTGGGGTGACAGACAGAGGTTCCTCTGTGTCCCCACACCAGGGAGTGGAGGGGCAGGAGGAGCAGCAGTTTCCTACCAGTCTTTGCCCTGCATCTCCCAGGTGCTGAATTTCAAAGCAGAAGCCGGCTCGTGCCTGGGGAATGGGCTCCTCCTTGCTGTTTCTGGGGCGCTGTTCCTGCCTGCGGGAAGGTAGGAGCATCCCGCTGCTGTCGCTGCCGGATGCCCAGGTGTGGTCACACATGCTTTTCCAGTGGGGTCAGCCAGGAACTCTCCTAAACTGCTGCCTTTAAGCACCTGGGATTGGGCACGGTGTCTCCATCCTTACTGCCTGGTTCAAGGCTTGGGATAATTATCCCTCTTAAAGTAAAATTCTTGTATGGAAGTAGGCTGTTTCTTTTATCAGGAGAAACCACTAGACTCATAACCTTCTGTTTCTGCTAATGGGGAAATTAAAAATTGATAATCCCAGTTGGAGCTTCATTCAGCCTTCTAAAATGGCAAGTCTTTCAGGACAAAGTGCTCAATAGATTCCCGAAACAATAATGCATTCAGGCCCGTGGCGTTGGAGAGAGGAGCTTTGCCTGGCCCCTCTGCCACTAAAGCACTTCATTCCCTTCCTGTACGGAGCAGTGGCCATCCCAGGTCCATGAATATCCTCCAAGAAAGTTAAGCAACCATGTTAAAAAAAAAAAAAAAAGGCACTGCTGGTTGCATTTTAAGGTACCTCTTGAAGGCAAAGTACAATGCAAACTAAATTGGCTTGACAAAAGTCTGGCTGGAAGCTTTCAAACAGACAGGCTCCTGTGAAAGCATTTAATCTGGTGTTAAAGCCCTGGCTGGTGTGAACCACTACTCCGCTTTCAGATTTGAGCTCCCCAGACCTCCAGATACTGTAATGCAATTTCCTCCTGCGCTTGGCTGCCGTCGCGGGGCCAGCCGTGAGAATTACCCGGGGTAGTTAAGCTGAATTACTCCCCTTGATGAGAGATTGCCTTCGCGAGGGGTTTGGTGCGGGTGGGTGAAACCCTGCTGTTGCTGGGGGCTTCCCCATGGCTGGTGCTGGGGATGGAGTGGGTGAGCTCCCACCTTGGCTTCGTTCTTCATCCTTGGGTGCCTCAGTGAAGCGTTGGGGGGTAGAAGGAACTCCTGGCTGCCAGACCTGACCCAATCTGCACCATTTCATTATTCTCCCTCATTAAATTAAACGTGCAAAGAGGCGCCATGTAACGTACCACATTCCCATCCGCTGTCGTCGGAGAGGGCTGTCCTGGTTTGGTATCTGGGCGTGACTCACTGACAAGACCACGTGCGCGGGCCCCGCCGAGGACACAGGGGTGACATAAGGGTGACATGGGTGATGTCGTCATGAAACCGGGGGGCTTGGATGTCTCCGACACCCTGCTCTGTCCCCGCAGGTTCATTAGTGCCGGTGGTGGCTCGCTCTGACTCATCGCCGAGGCCACGCGCTAATTTCTCATTATTTACTCATTGGCACAAGTGCTGCAGGAATGGGCTGTGCGGCTCCGGGAAAGGTCACGCTGCGGCTGAGGGAACCTTTATTTCTGGATGCTGTGGCAGCAGGCTTGTACCCCATGTGGGTCTTGGGTCCTCCGTGGCTTTGCGGAGGTGACAGTGTGGGAGGGAGAAGCCCTCACATCTCAGGCACAAATCGCCAGCTGATGGTAAACCTGGGCCACCGCATCGTCACTCTTTAAAGTGTCCTGTTCAGAGTAGAGCTGCACTTGCAAGCTGAGGATTTGCTTTCAAAATAACCCGAGATCTGACAGCAACAGTTCTCGAAATGCTTTCTTTAATCAAAATCACTTTAAATGGGTAGATTTGGGAGTTTCAGAAGCTCTTGCTGCTGTGCGTGTGCAGCTGCGTCTTCTTTGTCCCAGATTTTTATGAGGATTGTCTCTGATTTCTGGGTCAGAGAATTAAGAGATTTGATGTTATATTAAAAAAAAAAAAAAACCCACACCAAACCACATATGCAAAGTTAAATCCAGTGCAAAACAAAGCAGGCGTGCGGGGGCGAGGGGAAGAAGCTGCTGAAGGACCGGAGAGTTTTAGATGAGCGTAATGAGAAACTGTCTTTGACAACAGGTTTGTTCAGAGGAAAGTCCTGCCATGACTACGTGGAGTAAAGGCCACCATTCACCAAGGAGTGTGGTCTTCAGATGGGACTCTGGCAGTTTGATTAGCCATGATGGTTTAATAGAAAAGAACTCAATTAAATCTGAGGAATCTCTTGCATCAGAATATACCATGTGCACAGAAAATTGTTCTTCCAAGAAATCTGGAAATGATCTACAGCTCCTGGTGACAGCGGTCCGAATACAGTGATTTGGAAAGTGGCAGTATATTCAGGATTTTGCTTATATTGTTTTTTCAAGAGGGAGTTTCTGCCAGTTGACTGTCAGCGGTCAGGCGGAGTTCTTCACACTGGCTGACATATTATTTCATCCTGACAATATTGATCTTTTGGGTGAAAAAAAGCAATTTTACCTATGTCACAAGGTCCTTGCTTGAAGGTGATGGACATGTTTGGATTATATCATGTTGTCATTTAACAAACCCCACCTGGCATCTCCTGAGGTTCAGCTCCCGGCTGCTGAAGATCACCTGAGAGCCCAGGCGCTGCCGTTACGTCCCGGGTTTGCTCTGCAATTGGAGTGTGTCCCGCATGGCCTGCTGCACGTGTCCTCCTTTAAGGATGCAGGACGAAAGGCTCTCATCCACCATACAAGTAGGAGATAAGAGGTCTGGACTGCTTCAACCACAGGTCTGTCTTGGTTTGCGGAGGTTGCCTATCCTGCACCATGGCAGAGGTGTTTCATCCCCATACAGCTTCCCCAGGGCCTCCACCCCAAACCAGGGGGGATAAAAAGATACAAAAGACTGGTGTGCGAGGAAGGGTTTCCCATGGGATCCCTTTTGAGAGGAAAGCCTGCTCATCGGAGGAAGTGTGCAGTTGATTGGCAGCTGTAGACTTTCCAAAACACTGTGAGTTGTAGGCTATACTGCTTGTTCTCTGGCTTTGACTGTCTACATATCAGACAACCCTTCAGGAAGATTTGCTTTTCTCGGTGAGATGTTGTCACATGCAGACATACTGCTGCTGATACTGTGGCTGAAGTACGTCTCAGGAGATGGATGCTCATGTTTTCCCTTGAAGTTGAAGCCGTGACTCCTGGTGTCCCGAGCTGCTGGGCGGCTCTGCTGGGCTCCTCCGCAGCCCCCCGGGCATGGTGCCTCCGCAAAGGCCTATAATTACCAAAAATGTGGAAATCTGCTTGGGTAAAGGGTGTAACACAAGCACATGCTCCTGTTGTCCTACTGTAGCTGCTGGGAAGTTTAGCTGTAGGGTCCCAAGGAAAGCATGGGCACCAAAAAGATACCATAACTGCTAGAGCCAGTCCCACCACGACTCCAGGTCTAATTACCTGTAAGCTCTGGAGCTGATGAATTCAGCCTTTGGGAAAGGATGTCAGGCCTCATTTATCACTAAGGAACAGAGAAACAAAGCAGTCTTCCCTGTTTTTCTTGAGCCGACCATGTGGGATTTCCTCCGGAGATGTTGCATCCGCTCACCATTAGTTATGTCCTAGCTGGTGCTTGGCCGAGGCTGTGTCTTTGGCAGGGCACGTGGTGGGGAGCATGGGGAGGTCCCACCAGCCCGTAGGCTTGTTCCCACCTTGTTCCTTGTGTTTACTTCATTGTTGCTGTTCCTTCTTCATGCTTATAGTCTCCCTCTGGCACGTCTGCCAACAGAAGGGCAGTCAGCGATGCTGCTCGAGAAGCATCTTTGCTCCTTTGATAAATTCTTGGCATTAAATTGCCTTTTCTTTTTCATTTGCTCTCCATTTTGTTGCTCTTCAGCAAATTCCCCGTTGCTCTGTACCAAGCCATGCTGTCTCTACCTTTGCATCCTTCATGTCAGAGATGCATTTTTGTTCAAAAGCGAGAGGAAATTGGGTTCACAAAAGGGAAATCCCTCATAGATGCGCCTGTGAAATGGCAGCGTGCTTTATATAGAGGTGCAGCTAAAAAGAGGTAGGTGGTTTGCCACTTTTGCCACATTTTGTTTACGCTACAGAAATGTATCCTCCAGCTCTGATCAATGGGACTCCAAAACGAGGAATAATCTTGCATGGCCTCAGCTGGCACTCAAGTGTACAGCAATCCAGTTCTTCCTCCTGGGCTGGATAAATGTCATATTTCATGACAGAACGACAGCCCCGTCAGACAATCTGTTGCTATTTTGGCATTTCTAATACACCTCATGCTTTGGTACGCACTCACTCGGTGTCCAGCAAGATCAAGATAATCTAGAGGAAATCAGCTGTCATGCTCCAGGGTCCCATAGGGGCAGTGAACGGGGCAACAGTGATCTGAGTCGTCTTTGACAAGCTTACCTGGGTTAAAGAAACTTCCCCAAGAAGATACTAAAATTCTCTTTCTCTGCCTGAAACCTGGAGCACCAAGTGCCTGATCTGCCATGCTCTGAGGCAGAAGATGTTGACTGAGCAACCGCTCAGCGAGCATCACTCGCTGAAAAGTAACCTGAGTTCCCAGCACCAGGTCTCTAATGGTCAAAGGCTTCCCTTCGTGAAGGGTGTCCAGTTTTGCATGTGGTTAGGCTGCACCTTGGCAGGGTCCTGGCAGCGCTGAGTCCTGTCACAGCTCGTCACGCTGCTGGGAGCCAGAGGTGTTGGGCATCTATGGGACCTGGCTGCAGCTGTGGGATGCAGCTCTCCCAGGTGATGCCCTGGAGTGGCTCTGCCAGCTTGGGTTGGGGTGGGCGTGCACCCCGTGGGTCTGCTCTGCACCTGAGTGAGGCCAGCTCTTTTCACCCGCGCTTCTGTTACTGGGGGGTTTGCTTTTACTCCTCTGTCTCTTCCCAGCTAGGTCTTTCCCTGCAGCGGGGTTTGCCAGGACGCTGGCACACTGTGGACGAAGCCATTTCCACAGAGGAGCAGCTCCTGAGAGGGTTCATGCTCCCTGCCTGGGCTGCACGTGGGGATGCAGAGGCTGGAGGAGATGGGTGATGATGGGTCCCCCTCTGCACCCACCAGGGAAAGTCTGTTCTCCCCCCTGCAGCCCCTTGGTGTGAGCAGAGCCCCCAGAAAATCCCCTTTCTGAGCAGAAGGGATTTTCTTTCTGCAACAGCAAATGTCTTAGTGAGCCAGGGCTCCGGAGCAGATGTCTCCCCGATCCTGGCCTTTGCAGGGAGCTCTCCTGGGAGATGAACATCAGCCGCTTTTCTTCTACAGACCAAAACCCAGAGCGAGACCCCGTCCCCGGGCTCCTGCGGGTGAGACAGGACCGGGGCGCAGCTCGGGCCCCCCGTGGTCCCCGTGGGTGTGGTGCCGGTGCCCTCTTGTGGAAACCGGGGAAATATCCGAGAAAACACCTTGGTGCGGGGCTTGGAAACCCACCCGTGGGAGCGAGGTGGGGTGGTGGGCTCTTCTGCCGGCTCTGTGCCGTGCTCAATCTTCCAGGCTGCTGCCCGAGTGCCTTTTTATTGCTGTAATTAACGGAGGGGGAGGGAAATGGCATTAGCCAGGGGATCTGTCACAAGGGGCTCTCAGATCCTGCCCCTTGGCACAGACCTTCAGTCGCTAAATCCCTCCGTGGCAGCCGCGTTCCCCGCATTAAGCAGATAAAGTTTGCAAAGTGCCTTCTGTGCCACCTCGTTCTTACTCCGCGGTAATTGCCCTCTACCTCTCAGCAAATACCTTTATCGACAGCTGCACAAACTCTGACTTTCTTCTTGAAACAGCATCCGTGGCGCTGAGCCCACTGGGCATTTCCCGTAGCCCCAGCGCAGGCACAGCCTCTCCGTTGCCCATCTGCAGCAGCCCTGCCACACTTCTCAGGACAGCTTCGCGCCACTCGTCTCCCATCTCTGCCACGGGAACAGCCTGGGCAGTGGATCCAGCCCTGCTGCTTGGGAAGCCCCAGTCCCACAGCTTCCCTGAGTTACGGTTCTCCTCGTCTTCACCACACTTCCCTCCTATCTCATTTATTTTCTTCCTGAAAAAACAGCTTCTCTTTAAATTTCTAAGCAATTTTAACTATTAAAACTAATCTGTTGTCTCCTGCGTTTCCCAGGCACTCGGCAGCTGCTCTCCCTTCCGTACTTTCCTGGAAAGCAGTGTTGGTAAAAGCCCGGCTGTGTTGGTGGAGGCCATCGGTGCCAGCCCGAGCCAGAGTTGTGGGAGCTTTGTGTTGAATTCATCCAGAGTCCTTGGGGTGACTCGTTGTCCCTCATGCATCATGCTTGTCTGGGCGATCACAGATACTCATTTTTGCTTGTCTATTTAGAGGAACCCATTCTCCAGGCAAGGACATCTGCTTTTTCATAGCTCCAGGATCATCTCTCAGCCTCTAGGTTATCTAGACCTGTACTGTATCTGAACCCTGACAGTCTTGAATTCATTTCCTTTTTGGTGGTGGACAATATTGTATTTTTTTGATGCTGCATACAGGGAATTCAGTCCTGGGAGCCAGACCTGTTCAGGGACAGGTTTGAATGGGGATGAGGAGCTGAGCCCTTCCTCACGCACTCAGAGAGGCTCAGATCTTATTCCGAGCCAAGAGATACAACTGCAGAAATTTAATTAACATTGCAAAACCCTTTAAAGCAGAGTTTCTGGCAAAATTGCCAGCTCTGCTGTGCATCTCTCTGATGCCTGAGCGGCTTCCACAGGGATCTGTCACAAAATAACAAATGTTTCTTTGCCCAGACGGTTGCGAGGACAACGGAGGAAATCGATATGGCACGCTCTCCTCCACTGAGGTAGCCTTGAACCCTAAAGAGAAAACTAATTGGCAGCCAGCTCCCAGCACATCACCTCGGGATGCTCCAAAGAGCTGGAATTGCTGGGTAGCAGCTGGAGCAGGGCCACGTGCTGGCTCAGACCTGGGGAAGGGTGCAGGGTCTGGCCGTTGTCCGTGGGTTGTGAACTGGGGCTGGTGTGGAGCCCTGAGCAGGGGCTGGTGCAGAGGAGGTTGCCTCCGTTGACAAAAAAAAAAAAGTGGCCACCTGCAGCCATGACTGAGCCTGGAGAAATAATAATAAAGACAGTGGCAGGCTCAGTAAAATACATACCCACCTGGTTCCTCCACAAGGATGAGAGGAGGAGACGGAATGATGGAATTACAGAATCAGAATAGTTTGGGTTGGAAGGGACCTTCAAAGGTCATCTAGTCCAACCCCCCTGCAAGGAGCAGGGACATCTCCAACCAGATCAGGTTGCTCAGAGCCCCATCCAACCTAACCTTGAATGTTTCCAGGGATGGGGCATCCACCACCCCTCTGGGCAACCTGTTCCGGTGTTTCACCACCCTCATTGTAAAAAAGTACTTCCTTAGATCTGGTCTAAATCTACCTCCTTCTAATTTAAAACCACTATCCCTTGTCCTATCACAACAGGCCCTGCCTAAAGAGTTTGTCCTCATCTTTCTTAGAAGCCCCCATTAAGTATTGAAAGGCCACGATAAGGTCTCCCCAGAGCCTTCTCTTCTCCAGGCTGACTTGCTCTGTTGAGATAATCCCAATCCCTCTGTTGTTCAAGGGCTTAGAGGTCTCCATCTACATCATCCTGGAGGAGGACTCATTCCTGGTGGGGTCCACATGCTGTGGGAGCAACATTGCTTTCTGCTGTGATTGTATCATCAAAGTCCAGACGGGACAGGCTCAAGCCATCCAAAACAGAGGTGACCAGAATCGGCTCTTTTTTGAGGACCATGTAGAGATAGAGGTGTTCGACTTGAGGGATCACTGCCAGTTCCCAACTGCCTGACCTTCAAGGGGCATAAGGGCCTATTAGCCAGAAAAAAGGGAGATTCTGCTCCTCATTAAGAAGCATAAAGGAGATTATTTGTTTCCACGGCATCAAAACAGCTGAAGGAATCTGGTGGACTCCAGTCTCCCCGGGTCTGAGTCGCTGGCACGCAGCGAGGTGGGAGGTAACCTCGGCAAGAGCAGTGACCAGAGCAGCTGCAAACAAATCCTTTAAGGACTCTCCTGACATAAATAAACATGGAAAATAAATGATGTCCCCGGCATTCTGCCCTCAACTGATGGGAAACAAGCTGCATTAACACAGTGGTTCAATAACCTGGCAGAGCTTCAAAAGAGACCAGCTCACCAGCCCCAGGAGAAGGGAAGCGCTGCCCGTAGGCGTGCAAAATGAGATTATGAAATGTGGGGGAGCATGAAACGATGGGGCAAGAAAGTACTCGAAAACTGAATTATGAGCGATGATGGTTTTCCTCCGAGGAAGAGCAGAAAGGAGAGGAGGTGTCTGTAGCCGGGCGTGGATGTGCAAGGTGAGGGCAAGGCTGCCAGGTTTGTACCCTCAGCTTTGGAGCTGCGACCTGGGAAAGTCGCCTGGGTTTTCTGTCCGTCACGTGAGTAGTAATCATGCTTTGTGCGGGGGAACATGCTGAGAGTTAAGATGAGGGCACATGAAGTCTCCTAGGGGATTTAGCGATGTAAATCCCGTCCCCACGGTGCGGAAGTAGGGGCCCAGGCAGAGCGAGCTGCCGGGGTGGCTGCTCCTGCCGTCATGGGCGGCTGCCCCGGCTCTTTGTGGTACAGAAAACCTTAAACTTCACCCCCAGCCCACCCTGCTCTTGATTTGGGCTCCTTCCTGCTTCCCACCGCTTCAGCCCATCTCCTGCTTCATCCTTTAATTAGACAGGATGGGGCGTTACCCCGTATTCAGCGCTCCCTGAAAGCTCCTCTCTTACGGCAGCGGCAGTGTCTGGATGGATCGAAGCAGTTGCCGCTTCTTTTATTCAGACTGTTGCATTTCTCCAGCTTCTCTAGAAAATTCCTTTTGTTCATTAAACGACCTGTCTGTTAGGGCCCAGATGGCTGCTTTTCTCTCGGCTTTAGAAATTGTCCACTTAATTTCCCTGGTGCCCTGCCAGCCCTGCGCCGGGGAGGGGGAAGGAGAGCGTGCAGCGGCCGGAGGCTCTTGCAGGGCTTCCCCAGCATCGTCCATGCCCCTGGGGACAGCTCTGGGCAGGACAGGGAGGATGGAACACTGCCAGGGTCTGGTGGGGCGATGGCTGGAGGGACCTTCCCGCTTGCTCAAGGCCTCCTGGTGATCCTGTTTCTCCCTTCTGCCCTATGGGAACAGCACCCAGGGGACTCAGTCCCAGTGCTCACATCTCTGACAACCTTTGTGTGTTTCCAGCACTGTGCTAGTGTTGTTTCCCTGTGTTTTGAACTCTTGATTTAACTCTTTAATGTTTGCTCTTGGTTTCGGAGTGCTGTGCTTGTGATGCCAGCAGCCCGTGCCTGTGGCAGGCACCGAGTGCCCGAAGCATCCCTGGGCACCACCAAAAACCCCATGCCATCAGAGTTCAGGACAAGAAAAATGGGCATGGCTGAAGGTGGTGCAAGCATTTTAGGCAGGTGGGGGGAGTGCTGTGACCCTGGCTGTGTTTGGGGGAGACAGGGGAAGGCTTTGCAGGAACCTGCCCTGCGCTGCTGTGGATGCAAAAGCAAGAAAACCAGGCTGAGAGTTTCCTCTCAGCGCTCAAGGGAAGGTGTGTTATGATCAGGCAAGGTCTAAATATTTTTTATATAGCGACTTTTAACTTGCAGCTCCATTCCAGAGAAAATGTTGTTCGGGAGGCAGCCGCCGTGCGAAAGCAGCACTCCATCAAGGCGGCTGACAGCAGTGCCCTGCTGCAGAGGCAGTGCCGTGTGGCTCTGCTCACTTGTACGTTTTGCAGGGCTGAGACTCCCAGCACTGTGCTTTCAGGTGCACGCTGCTGTTCTATGTAGGAGGACGAGTTTGGACCTGAGATGGGTGAGGGATGAGCGTACTGCAAACGCATCTGGGGGTCTGGTGTGCTGCCGAGGTGCTGGGCACCATCTCCCACCGGAGGAGGAGGTTCAGCAGGGGCCTGATGCTGCTGAACTCCTCCAGTCCCCCTGTCACAGCTGCCCTTCTCGGGGGTACCACCTCCCCTGCACATTTCAGATGTAATGCAGAAAATGCATCATATCTTGAAGGCATCTTAATGCAGTCATGCTAAATTTAAAGCTCACCTTGGCAGGATGGCCTCATGCATGAGTTCGCACGTTCATTTTCTGTCTCAGCATCCCTTGATCCACCTGGGTTTGGATTAACCTCCGTCATCTCTCGCTGTACCCTTTCTGGCTGGTCCAGATATCCATGCCATTTTTCCTCAGAGAGGAGAGGAGGCCTCACTGACTTCCCCAAAAGGACCCTTGACAGTAACAGTTCATTGCCAGGTGATGAGTGCACTTAATTTAATTCCTCTCCCCTTATTCCAAGGCAATTGCAGAGCAAAAGCCTCTTGTGAGAGCGCTTGGCCGCAGCGTGGGCCAGGCTCCAGATGCCACCAGGCCATCTCCCTGCTGCCAGAGCTGATAATTCGGGAGCTTGGGAGGGTCTTGGTCTCATGGCAGCACTGGAAAATAATTGCTGCTGTGGTTGAGTTACAGTGGGATGTTATTTGCAATCTATTAAATTACATTAAGTGCCTGGGTATATGCTCTTATTTAAGTATTTGTACAAATCCATCTGGTGTTAACTCATGTATCCCCATCCCACCTCTGTGCTCACAAAGGGAGAAGCGTGGCTTTTACCTGATGGCTTCTCTGTTTTCGTTTTTGCTGAGCACACCTTCACCCTCAAAACCAAACGCTGAGGGCTGGCCCGGGGGCACCCAAAGCAGCGGGCAGTTCCACGCTGCTGAACCTCAGCAGCTGGGTGGGTTTGCTGGTAGGCAAAATTCAACCACTGCGCAAACTAAATCTGCTTTACTTCCTTCAGAAGTAAGGCTGGTGACCGGTGGCTTGCTCCTGCTCTGCTGCGTGTAGGAGGCAAGCAGCTTTCCCAGGAGGATGCTTGTGCTCGACACAATTCAGCACAACGCTCCCTAAAACCATCCAAAAGGCTGGGTCATAGCGTTTGACGGAGTTTGCGTTGACCTTTCATAGATTTTAAGTCAGTCCTTTACCTGCTCAGGTCTTTGGCTTCCCACCCGCAGCGATCGGCTTGCAGTAGTCTTCCACCTTTAGTAAAAGGCTTTGAAATCTTCTGATTTTATAGAAAAATGAGCACTGGAGGTTACTTCAAAAGGGATGCCAAAAGCCAGGCAGGTTTTCCTGGCATGGTTTGGTTGCTGTGCCCATCAGCAAGGCAGGGGCAGAGCCAGGGGTGTCTGGACCAGTGGCCAAGCCCGCACTGGGCGAGCCTGGCTCTTGCCACCCAAAGTGGGGAGTCAATCTCCGCTCTGGCAGCAAAACCCCTGTCAGGTCTGCATTAACCAGCTGTCACCAGCGATGTGATGTTCCCCATAGGTGAGTGGCAAAACAGCTAATGACTTCTGCCATTTGACAAATGTTTCCTGACACTGCCGGGGAGGTCACCGTATTTCCCCCGGAGCCATTTGTCTTCTCGTCCCCGATGCGTTTGCATTCAGACCGCATCCTGCCTTCCCTGGCTTTGCACAGCAGCCGGTGCCCAGGAGATGCTGCCTGTCCTGAGGTGTCGGGGGGCGAGGCAAGGTTGAATTCAGCTCTCTTCATGCCGTGTTTGGCACTGTTGAAAATCCCTTCTGAGTGCAGGTAGCTGAGAGAAGGTGTCCATGGGAGTGATGCTGCTGCCCGCACGGAAACGAGCCCAGGGGATGGTGGGGCACGAGAAGAAACCCCTCTTGGCACATGGCCAGCTCTCCTTGCTGCCCTCCTGCCATCACTGGAAACCTCCACCCTATTTTCCACTGCACGGTGGCACATAGAAGGAGAATTATCTTTCCGAGCACTCCTGGTGACCATCACTGGCATGGCACTGCCCATCTGTCCATACACACAGCCTGAGGGAGAGTGCAGCCAAATAAATTTGCACAGAGGCAAAAATCCAGATCCAGGGAGGAGGAACTCCCTCACTAGCACCAGCACAACACAGCTTTGCTCTGCTGATGTCCCCTGGACCAAGCCAGCGCCTCGCGCTGAAGGAGCATTTGGCGTGTGATGCCGTGTCCTCTGGTTCCTGCACAGGGCACCGTGCCTCACGTCAGACAAGTCTTTAGCAAAAGATGGAAACCACGGCGAGCTCCAGACAGTTTTCCCCGGGAATCGATATTTTTGGCCTCATTCTCAGTTAAAACACTAACTTCAACCATTTAAAACAAAAGAAAAACAAGGCAATAAACAAAAGTCTCCAAGCAACTGAGTAGCAAGACCTTGCAAACGAGATCAAGTAAGACAGAGGAGTCTGGAATTTTAATGTTGGAGGAAATGCCCTTTCCTGGGTTTATTTCTCTGTGGAAGGGTGAAGCCACTTCCAGCCAGCGCGGGGGCTCCTTTCCTGGGGAGGGGACGCTGCAGTGCTGGTACCCGTGCAGAGGGAAAGGCAGGAGACTGCCAAAGCATCCGGGAGGAAGGGCTGGACCCAGCCCTGCTGCAGACGAGGCAGCGCTGGGTGGGTGCAAAGCCCAAAAGCATCGCTGCCCATTACCCTGGGTGTCGCCGCCGAAGGAGCAGAGCGTGGTGATGCTGAAAAGGCAAGCTGAGGTGGAAGTCTTGTGAGACAGAGACACTTTGCCTAGAGAGAGCATCACTGCTCAGGAAGCCAGTGTGTGTTGGAAACCGTTCCCTTTATTATTATTTTTTTCTCTCCTCGCTGTGCCGTGAGATGATTGGGCTTTTTCCGAATCGCTCCCATGCGAGTGGGGACCTGGGGGAGGGGGGAGGGCTGCGTTTCACATTTCATAATCTGTGCGACTTGATTAATTCAACTGTATGTTAAAACCTCATGAAATTGGCCAATTTTGCTGAGGTTTAAAATAGATTATATCCATCTCCTAACGTCAGTTTTGCAAATAACCACTTGGCGGCTTCTTAAAGTGTTCGAGATAGGAGATAGGCTGCACGCTGCCAAGGAGAAGGCGTATTTAAAAGAGATAATATGTCTTCTGTGTGAGCTCAAATGAGGAAATAGATGTTTGTGAAGCTCTTTAAAGCATGATTATGTCAAGAGCAAGAAGATCACATTTGTTTTTCATTTGTATGCAAGGTGAGGAAAGGACAAGCAATTTTTTTTCTTCTCCTCTGAACTCTTACAGTCTTCCACTGGAGAAATTGGTGATAATTGCTGCAAAATGACCCAGCTGGGTCAAGGTGTAATTTTGTACCTTGAGTATCTTTCACTTGGCAAGAAATTCAAATTATTTGACTTTGACACCTTGGCAACCCATCACTGGAACAAATAGAAATAGGGGGAGCGGATGCCAGCCGCAAAGCAGCATCGATCCAGGCTGTGCACCACCCTGGGAAAGGCCAACAACTGCCTTTCCCGACACCCAGGAGCTTTTCCATCGATTCACCTCTGTTTGGGATAATTGCCTTTTGCACATCAGACTGGGAAGTGCTTTAGAAGATGGTTTGGGTTTTTTTTTTCCCTTCTTTCTGGAAGATTTTCTTGGTTCTGAACAAAGAAAGGGAAAGTTTAGAGGGTGAGGGTCCTCAGAATGCACTTGTCTGTGGGAGCGGGATGCGGCTCAGCAGCCTGGTGACCCTGCCACCGGATCCAGCTGCAGCCATAGGGTTGGTGCGATGTGCCATGGAGCGGGGTGAGTTTTTGCCTGCTGCATGTGCAGTCCCTCATGTAGGACACAACCCCATGTCCCTGCTCACAAATAATGCTCTGCCGACCGCCTCCCTGGGCAGAGGAAACTCCTGTTTAATTACCACGGCTTTGATTTTGACAGCACAAATTTCCCTTGCTGCCTTCTGAACCTTCAAGGTTTCCTGCAAGGAAAGATAAAGCCCCCTTGCAAAGGCTGTTTGCTCCCAGGAGGGTCCTGGTGCTCCCAGGCTGGATGAAAGCATGGGGAGGAGCGGAGGGTGGCATGTGACATGGCTGTGGGACCTTCGTCTGGCAATCTCCGTGGGCTTCAAAAATGAGAGTTAATCCTGCAGCAGCACCTCGTAGTCGTGTGTAATGGGGCTGGGGGGACAGGGGCTGTGGTTTGGGGTGTGCTTAGTGAGCAGCTGAGCCTTCGGTTTTTGGGGATGAGGGCTAGAAGGAGCAAGCAAGGAAGGAGGAAACTCATTCTTCAGGTGATCATTCAGATGAAGCACTGCCTGTGCTTCATTTGACATCATCAGCTGCAAATGTTTTGCTGCTTTGTGGTTGCACCAATTTAGACTGTTGTCAGTACCCAGAATCACTATCAGTTTAACTCCAGCTGTGGTTTCATTAGCACTACTGGCAAAATCCAATGTCTTACTTTCCCATCTTGCTGTAGAGCAGAAGGCAGTGCCCATGCTGCCTTCCATGTCGCACCCACAGAATCAGAAAACCCAGAGTTATCTCACGCCAGGCAGATGCGCTTACCTCCCCTTTGCAATGCAGGAGTTGTCTCCTTAGCAGCTGCTCTTACATCTCCCACTCACTGGAGATGTGACACAGGTGCCCTATGGGAAGGGTTGGTGGATGTAGGGGCTCAGGGGAGCTCCCTGCATCTTGCCCCTTCCACTGAGTAATGCAAAAATAATCCGTTTAAGGTCTTGCCTCTGTGGTGGGGAAGCAAAAGGGTACTCTGTGATGGCAATCAGGCTGATCCAATTTGGTAGCTTAAAAGCACTGATTCAGCAATCAGTAAAATATGCACATGTGTACTCACTTCAATAACAATTAATTTATTCACATGCCTAAAACTTAAAACCTGCTCATTTCCCATTGACCTCATTGGGTCTTGAACACAAACGCTCACTGTAGCAGGATGAAAAGAAAGCGGCAGAGAATGTGCTTCCCTCTCCAGGTATCTCTTGTTTTGACCTATGTATTTTTAATACAGCTTCACTGGGGGAATAAATGCAATGAAGAAATGTAAGGTAAAAGCCTGGCCGTGCAGAAGCCTGTGGTGAAAGTCTTCCTAGTTCCATGGGGATAAAGATTACATGGGTGGATTCATCTTTAATTTAATTTTATTGGAAGGAAAAAGGGAGGCAGGTACAGGAACAATTAAGGTGGTGTGCTGCATATTTTTGTGTAAATGGAAAAGCTGACAAACATCATTAGAAAAATCTATTTATTAAGCAAACGCTGGTTGTGGACTAGGAGAACTGGCAGCGTTTCCTCCTGGTACAGCTGGGAGGGGAGGGTCTCGCTCCAGCTCTCCTGGAGTTATTTTGCAGGGATGCTGGTGCTCAGCAGCTGCTCTCAGGGCTCGAGACCTTCTTCTTCACTCTGTGTTGCTTTATGTGCTGTCGTGACTCTTCTCCATCCTAAATGTGGTGTTGTGGTGCCAAAAGACACTGGTAGGGGAATGTTTTTGCGCAGCCCAATCTGTGTAGCTGGCTATGGGTCCCCAGGGCAGAGGGGACCATGCAGCTGAAGTTTTCTGTTCTTTCTCCCTGTGCAGCTCTCATGCTGGTGTTGCAAACTGACTGGCAGGCTCTCCTGCCTTGGTAAATGCCAAAGACCTCTCCTGTATATTGATGATCACCAGGAGATGCTCTCCTCACACAAGCTCCTCAGCTATGGCTTCTAAATGAGCTTGTGGAGCTTGGAGCAGCTGTATATTGCTACCTTCTGGGTGCTCCAGCACAACATTAAAGTGTCAGGTGCTGAGAGAGTTTCCAGTACTCTCGTTGCAGGATTGCTGCTTTTGGAGTAATTGGTGCCTCGTTGTGTATTAAATTATTTATAAGTAGTTTTGTTGGTGGCTGGATTTGAGAATTTAAGTGTATATGTAAAATAAAGGTTTTCAATAAAGAAATAAGGTAGCAAAAAGATAAAGCCATTATATGCATAATTAAAAAGATGCATAACTATATATTCTTCATGTAGCTGCTTCAGCATCTCACCTAGCTTATTAGGCTGAGTAATCAGTCCCTGAAGCCTCTCCCAGGCCGTTTTGCCTCCTGCTCTTGCCAAAGATGCCACAGAGCCACCTGGAGTGGGGCCCTGGCCAGTCCTTTGGGGACAGCAGCCCTGCCTTCCCCACTTTTTCCCTAATTTCTGTGCTTGGAGAGTGGGCCATTATACGACAAGGCAGAGTCTTAAAACTGCTCAATGATCTTTTTTTATTGCATCCCTTCATTAGCGTATTCCTGGTTCCAGGTTTTGAGGTGCTTGCAGCCTTCTGAGGGTGTGCTGGGGGAGTTTCGTACACCCCCTTACGAGAAGTGGTAGATATTTCCTCCTTCTTTATTAACTAATCTATTTATTGGCATGCTGTGGAGATCAGACATGGAATTCTCCCCTCAGGATAAGAAGCTCTCCCTGCTGGCACGTAGCGTAGGGTGCGCTGATGGGCAGGGATGGAGGTGGCTGTTGAGAGGAGCTGGACCAAAACCTCCTTAAACGCTATCCCAGAGCATCTTACGTCTGTGACGGGAAAGGCAATGTGGGGCAGGTCTCCTGTGAGGGGTGCTGGATGAGGGATCGTGGCCCCAGAGGTGCCTTGTTTGGGGAGAGAGCCCCAGGGAGTGTCTGGCCACATTGGAGCTGCTCAGCTCCTCTAACCGAGGGGACAGGGAAGGGCAGTGTCTGAGGGTGCTGCTTTGGTTTTCCCAGGGGTCTCCTGGAGACTCCCAGTCAAAAAAGCCACAAAATGAGCTTGAATAAGAGCATACTTAGCCAGCTCTTTAATTTAAAAACTTGGTTTTACCACTTCTCTTGCTAGTCCCAGCTGGAGCCTGCACTGTGGTAAGTGCACGAAAGAAAAAAAATATAATCTGCCAAGTTTTTGTTTTCCCTTGAAGCCCGAAGGCCCTGCAGCAGCCAGACCCCGCACGGGGCTGCACTTCCAGCTTCCAGTACCTTAAGCAACATGAAAGACGTAACTTCTGAGCCTCCGAGTTCAGAGAGAATAATTTAAGCTTCTTTAACCTTTCCTTACAAGATCCATTTCAAAAGGAGCCTTGCTGTAAAGTCCACCCTTATGTAACATTAAAATGCACTTACGCGTCCGGGCTCTGAGGGAGGCTCCCATCCCCGGCTGCTCCTCACTCACCCACTGCCTCCTATTCCTCCTGGCTCCGTCTGCCCAAGCAGCAGGGGATTTCGGCTTTGCCTCTGCTGTCCTCCTGTTCCCAGTGTTGGAATGGCAAGGAGCTGCCGGGACTGCGTGCAGGGACCCCTCAGCAGCAAAGGGAGGTGGGAGCAGCACGCTGAGATTATGATTTTTCTTGCTGTCCAGGTCAAGTACATCTTGAATTTACTCTTCTTATACTTGTTTGGCGAAATTTTTCTTACCCAAAGAGCTTGCTTGCTTTCTCCTGATAGTTTTGGTTTGCTGTGTGTTGGTGGATTTGTTGGTGGAAATGCTTTTGTGCCAGGTCGCTCAAGACGGCGGGGTTCATCCCCAGTGCTTTGGGCGCAGGCGGGAGGCTGAATCTGCTGGGTGCCAGAGCAGCAGGGCAGGGAGCTGTGAGGTTAGTACCTCACCCCCAAGGCGGGAATTGTGATGGTTTTGTGGACAGTGTCACTCTGAACTGGTTGGCAAGGGAGGTGGGAATGCCGGTGCTGCACATGGGGCATTGCTTCGGGAGGGCCTGTGGGTGGCAGGAGCTGGTGGGCCATGCATACAAAGCCTTGGCAGCATCTGTGGAGGGCCAGGCTTCTTCCAGCACCGGTTCCCTCTCAAACCTGCCTTCGCTTTAGAAATCCCTGTAATGCACCTCTCTGCTGCACTTTTCTGTTTAGCCAAATCTTCATCTCTTGGCTGACACTTGCCTGCTCTCACCAAGCGGTCTGTGATGTTCTTTACCAGCGTGTGCAATGCTTTCTTCTTGCCCTCTCCTTGCATTTCCTAACCCGCCATGTGTGCTGCTTTTTCACATACCAGGCTTTAGGGGTGACCTGGCGGAGCCTGCCCACCCCGCGCCCCGCTGAGCAAGTCCCCAGGCAGTCTCATCTGTCACTGGGAAGCTGCTTTAACACCATTTGTAGTACAGCACAACGGCGTACAATATACTCACTTAAACACGGAGCGAACAAAAAGCCCGGTAGAATGGCCCTGCTGAGCAGGGCTGGGGTTGTGATGGGTGTCCTCCTGCTGCTGCCTTTGAGGTCACGGCTTTTAGTCAGATTAAATTGTCAGAGCAATCTGAATAGATTTTCCTCTGCTCCTCCCTTTCCATTGATCTGTCAGAAGACACTTTGTGCTGACAGGTTGATACTCCCAGCCGGCCACAACTGTGGCCGTGGTTGAGGCTGGGTCTGGCTGGGGTGATGGGTATCAGAGGAGGTAAGCGACTTCTCAGACCACCTCACCTGGGTGATCGGACATCAGGGAGAAATCCTGGCTCCTTTTGAGCCATGGGGGTCTTGCCTTAGTTTCAGAGGAGCTGAGATTTCACCCTTCCTTCACCTGCTGCTTTTCTCCCAAAACCTGCCAGCCCATGAAGTGGCAAACTGGGAGCAAAATGAGGTAAGATATTGCAGTAATGGAAGTGCTGGATTGCACTTGGTGCTGAAAGGTAGTTTATGGCCATGGAATTCAGAGAAAAATACAATATTTTAACTTTCACTGTCCTTGCTGCACCAAGGACCTGTTTTTTTCCCTGCTGCTCTGCAGGGATGGGTGCGGAGGAGCGCCCGGCTGCTGCCTGCCAGCTCCCTCCCTGCTGGCTGCGGTGCTCCTTCCCACCCATCCAGCAAGCTCCATTAATCTGAAATATTTTGGCTCCTGTTTGATTCTGTAGCTTCTCCACTATTAATCTTCCAAGTTGGCCACAGAGAAACTGTCCCCCGTATGTTTTCACCCTGCTTGCCTCTGGAGCTCTGGCATATGCTCTGTTCTGATGGCTTTTCCTTTTTATTTGGGCAGTTTGGGGAGAGAGATGTGTCTCTCCGTCCAGCATATAGGGAGCTTGTATATCCACTGTACCAGCCCAGCAGTCAAGGGAGAGATGGCTCGATGGGGATGGATGCTGGGCAGGGTCCCAGGGCACTGACATCAAGCACCGGCAGAAGCACAGGTCTCCATCTCCGAGCCCGTCCCATGAAGGGCAAATATGCTCTCAGCTCTCGCCAGCCCTGTCTCTAACAGCGTATGAAATGCTGCTTCTGAAAGGAAAAAGTCCTTCCTGGCTGTTGCCAGTCAGTAATTAAGGCCTGACATATATGAACTAAGTTGATGTCTGTCTTTTTTTTCCCCCATGCCATTATCTAGCTTTGTGTAGCTTGAAATATTCCTGATGGTCATAAAATTATCTTGGCCTTTTTAAAAGTCAATACTTAGTAAAACCATGAGCCTATGGGCTGGAAAACATTCAAGTCTCGCTAGCTTAGCTAAAAGGCATTAATTCACAGAATATATACATAACAATGCTGTCCTAACTTGCAGCAAGTCCTGTCTGCAAGATTTTTTCCCTTGTCTACAGGATGGACTTTGGACATCATCTTTTATTGCTTTGAAAGCTCAGTCTGATGGATAGATTGGCCAAAGCCAAGCGAGGTCTTTATATTAAAGCAAGAAAAGAGACAGATCAAAAACTAAGCGTCGCGATGATTGAGGTCAGTCCGGGCTGGGTGAAGCCCCTCTCCAGGCTGTCCAAGAGCAGCAGCAGAGGATGGGGCTCTGATGTCTGGGTTGGTTTGTTGTGCTCCCGCTGCACTTCATTGGCAGAGGAGCCTTGTGCTGCTGGATCTGGGGGAGGAAGAAGTCGAAGACAGGGCAGATGCCCTTTTTATTTTTAATTGTATGTGCAGGGGAAGAGGAGCCATGCACCACCTGAATTTCTTTGCAACAGTGAGTAATACTCATCCTGCCAAGCACCTACCCCTCTGTGTTAGGTGCAACACAGCTGATGATGATAAGTTCATTTGCGCACCATGGCACAGTTGTGGCCCTTCTCTCATGTTCCCTTGGTGGTCGAGCACTCACTCCCTTGTTAGACCAGGAATGGATTTGAGGAATTCCTGGCTCTGGCTCGGGGCTCGCCCAGGCTGATCACAGCCCAGCAGCCGGGCTTTCCCCCTCACTGGAGGGTGATGGAACCTGGAGCATTGAGGAAACAAGAGACAGCGGCTGGGAGTAAGCAGGCCAAGCGTTGCATCATGCTGGGGCATCTCCAGGAGATGTGCAGTGAAGGTTCCCGCTGGCTTTGTTCTTCTCCTCGTCAGGCTGGGCTGGCATTTGTCTGCTGCATGGGCTGTGACATCCCCATGTCTGCGGGCAATCGGACAATGCAGCCCTTGACAGCAAAATGTGATTGACTCTCCCCACCCTGGAGTCTCACTTCGTCGGGAGCACAAAGGCTTTTATTTGGGGATCCTTAGGGAACGCCATGTGCCTCAGTTTCTCTGCTCACAGCCATCCACCGGGCCAGGTCACGGTCACCGAGCCACGCTAACAGCTTGTTTGCAAAGCAGAAAGGAGAGGGGAAAGATGACAAAAGGCATTCATTTAAAGGAAAAACAAGAGAGAAAGAAAAAGGAAAGGCTCTTGCAAATTCCTTGCTCTTCCCACCCAGCCAGCTCTGACATAACTTCATTAAACGCAGGCGCTCAGCTGCATTCCTGTTCACAGAATCCTGGTTTCTTGATGAAAATTCACAGGATACTCACATGCAAACCCGTCGCTTTTCCCAAGGGCCTTATAACTGGTGGCATTAAATACAGAAAAGGGAGCAAAACAAAGGCTACAAGGGGTTCATTAACCATTATGGCCTGATGCGTGCTGGCAGGGAGCCAGCGACAGCATCACCACCACACTGCCTCCCCAGCAGTGCTCCATCAGCTGCAAGTACTTCTCAAAAGATAAAAAATAAAGTAAAAACTTTTTTAAAAGCCAGATTTTTCAACAAAAACTTTGGTTTATTTTTAACCTGAGGCTTTAACCAGGAAAAAAGGCTAGACAATAATGCATAATGTAAAGCACTGCTGTGAAGAATTGCTGAGAGGCATTGAGGTTCAGTGACCGGAGCATCTGCCTGGGACATGGGGGACATGTTGTGCACCCTGCGGCGTGACCTGGAGCCCACATATCCTCCTGCCCATTTCTCCTTTGCCATTTCTCTTGCTGACATGGAGAGATCCCTTTGGGGGAAGGAGAGGCTCTGCCTGTCTGCGTGTAGCCTCTCTGCATCCTTGCAGGACAGCAGCCTCGGAGCCGGAGATGCTATTGCTTGCTGGAAGACACTGAGCATTATTATTTGTACCACTGCTAGAAGAATGTTAATTTTGGTGCTGCTAGATTAAGCAATGACATAAATATGTGATAGGCAATCAGTGCAAAAGCTTGAATTTGCATTAACTTAGGAGTTTACATTTTCATTTCTTTGGTTATTTTACCAAGAACAATGTTAACTCAGTTTAATAGCTTGATTGCTGAAATTGGCCTAATGATGCTTTGAAAGCCTCATCCTTTTGAGGAGGGGGCTGTGTCCTACCTCCGTGGCTGCTGCTGGGGTTTTGGTCGGGGACAGCTGCTGAAGTGGGTTAATCGCGCAGCAGCAGCAGGTCTGCTTGCACAGAGATGTCTGCGTCCTTGCTGTGGAAGAAAATAAAGGATAATGTCTGCACTAGTGGCTGTGGCATGTAGCAAAAAAAAAAAAAAAAAAAAAAAAAAAAAACCCAAAGACG
>JAAGAY010038194.1:33789-89092 GCA_011801015.1 Ardeotis arabs
TTTTTTTTTTTCTCCTGTTCACCAGTTGCCCACAGCATCAGTAATTGTTCCAGACACTTGTACAGCTAATAGAAAGAGCCTGTCAACAAGAAAAGCTTGTTGTAGTGCTGCTGTTTTAAAGAGACTGGGGGAAGCAGCAAAGCCAAGCAGGTAGCAAATCTGTTGTTCCCGTAGTCACATAGATCCAGGGACTGGAGACATAAGTGGGGCTTAATTCTCTCCCAAATGGATGCTCTATTTCACACCCCAGCACAGCTGCCGATTTATGGATTTCTTAACATCACAATATTTTTACTGCTAAAAACTAAATGGGAAGATGCATCTAAGACCTGGTCTAAAAGCTGCTGAGGTGAATCCAGTGGCCGTGGCTGTTAGCAGCCCTGGGACCAGTCTTAGCACAGAGCAGGGTGATAACAGCGTTTGAATTCCCAGTTTGCGGAGGACGGGAGAATTTCTGCAGTCTCTTGAAAGGGATGTTGAGCCATGCTGTGAGCGTATTTAAACAGGCAGCGTGTGTCCTGAGGTTGTCTGGAAAACCAAGGCTACCTAGCTGGAGGGAAGCATGATGCTATGAGGGGGAGGAAGGAAGCCACTGATCTCTGAGCTAATGAGTGGAGGAGAGATGTGCAGCTGAGCTGACTTATCAAGGTAAAACGTTGTTGGCCGCTGTAAATGGGGAAATGATTAAGCTGTGCTGGAGGTTCAGCTGTGAAGCCTGGGCTGGAGGCTGAGAGCCATGAGTGAGGACATGGGTGGGCTAAGGCAAACCCTGGTGTTACCAGTCATGCTGCAGAGAGAAAGCCAGGTCTGGAGTCTGTCCTGGAGGAGACACTGTCCTAATAAAAGATCCAATAAATGGAGTTAGCGAGAGATTTGTTTTGATGTATAGCAGTCTGTTCAGTTAGCTACCAGACGTGGTTTGTTTAATGACTGAAACCAAAAGAGTCGGAGCTCACCTCGGTGAGACCGGGAGAGAATATAGATTAATGCCATTGTGTTCTCAACGCGTCATTGACTTTCCCTGCGTACCAGGAGCAAACGTGCTGTTCGGGTCCAATGAGATGGACGGGCTCATTAAGCAAAACCAGGACCTTTAAAGTCACTCCCTAGGAGAGCCTTGCTCTGTGTTCTCACTGTGGTAAAGAGCAATTTGTACTTCTTTTAAAAGAATTCATCGTTTTCTTGCTCATCTTGGTCCCAGTCCAGCTGGAGGACAGGAGTCTTTGGAAGTTCTCCACACAGTCTGCTTTGGTGGTGTCAACAGCCCCACGTTGGATACCCAGGAGGCTTGGAGATTTTAAGCAAATGTCTGAACATCTGTGCTCTGAGATGAACCCAACCTCTGCAGACCTCATCTTGCAGAGTCCTGAGTGTCCCAGTTCCCATGGTGGAAGGGGTCAGGGAGCCTCGTGGAGTCCCCTTGGGCAAGGGACAGCAGCTGCCCTCCCTGCTCACCCGGCTGCTGCGTGGATGAGACAAGGTGGAGACACGTGGGGAGGGGAGGGTTGAGGCACTCTCTGCTCCCTCCATCCATCTCCAGCAGATGTTTCCTGAGGAGCACTGTCCAGCTGGCTGCACTCACAGCAGCACCCCGGCTGCTTCGGACGCTGCTGAGTATTGTGCAAAATCATCCAGGAAACCATGGACATTCCCGTACGTGTCCTGCGCCCAGAAAACCCTGAATTTGCAAAGTCTTGGCTTTGGTTTTTCTTCTTACAGAGAGGATGTGATTTCAGGGATGAGGCAACCTCTCACCGTGATTTATTGCTCTGTGTTGAGCAGGGAAACCTCTTCCCTGGCTACGTGTGGACGGCGGCCAGGTACATGAGGAGAAGAGTCCTCCTGGGCTTACAAATGCTGTAAGAGCCGTATATGGTGACATTTAATTTAACCCTGTTACCCCGGATCTGGGGTTAGATTTGATCCAGTCTTACCTGCAGATATGTTTGGAGCACGGCAGTAGGTGATGCTGGTGGGGAGGAGGTGTGCCAGGGACGCACTCCCTGGCTCTGGGTGCCCACTGGCTGCTGGGCTGGAGCCAGTAGCTCTGGCACGGAGGGGAGCCGGTATCCAGGAGAAATGCCTGCCTGGGATTTTCTGTGAGCTTTGAACGCTGCGGATCATCAAGCACAGCTGCTCCAAGAGCAGTGGGTGGCACATCTCATGGTTTTCTGGTTGCTCCATCTCTCACTGCTGGAGTTGGGCTTTTTCTTCCACTCTGCTTGGCCACTGCCTGTCCTACCTGGACTCATTGGTGGAGGCCTTACTCTGGTTCATCCTGTGTAAACGGAGCTCGAGCAAGCCCGTGATTCAACCCAGCAACCACCACGCTCCATGCAGACGAAGCAGGGCACAGCTTGGGTACCAGCAGCACAGATGCTCTGAAGTGGATTTTAAAGCACATCCAGACTCTGCTGCCAATATTTATGTTCTAAGTGTTGCAATGGTTATTACTTACTGTGCTTCTCAAGGGAATCGAGTGTTGGGGTTGTTCAGATCCCCTGGTGATGTTATTGGCCTCTGGGCCCACCAGAGGACCAGAGCTTGGTGTGTTTTTATTTTTAATGCAAGCGCTGGCGCCTTCCTTTGTAGTGAGCAGGGCTGGGGGTGTTCAGGGAGAGCCAAAGTCCCAAGTTTGCTGTTCAGCACAGGATCTGGCCGGTGGCATCCCTCACCGGGACGTGGTGCTGCCAGGGGAGAGCCTCCTGCGCCTGCCACAAACAGCCTCCAACTGCACCCCTGTGAATGGAGCAGGTTTATTTTCATAAACCATGCTAGGCAATGAGTTATGTGGTTTAGAGCTATTTTTGCAGCAAGATAAAAGAATGCTAATTCGGTTGTTTACCTAATTCCCCATCACAGCTCAACAGACTATTATACACCAGGATTCTTCTTCTCCTTCCTAAGTAACTCACTGATGACAAGGGATGCTTCACCATGACAGGCAGTGTTATGCAAAACTAGGGATGATTTTAAAACAAAAAACTATTCCCGTTGAAACCCCTTTGTGATGGTCATGTGGAGTTTCAATTACACACAAATTTTTTGCATCATTCCTTGCCTTTGAGTGGAAATTTTCAGGATGTGCTGAAAAACCTCCAGTGATTGAGGGCGTCCCTCAAGCCCTCGTGTATTAAACCTCCACCAAGAAAAGTACACATTTATGTTGAAAACACAGAATAAACTCTGCCTTGTTTGTATGTTTTTTTATCTTTTCTTACTCTGAGAAGAAACCTAAACCAGCTGTAGTAAACATTGTGCTGTGCTGTGCTGCGCTGCGCTGCCTGCCTTCTATGGGCGGGAATTGGTTCTTTGATCTTCAGTTCAAAGAGGTTGAAAAGACTGTTTCTGTGGTCTGCAGAGAATTTCCTTCTGCTTCTACAACATCTCTTGGTTAACTCTGTGTTTCTGGGAAGGCTCTCAGTATCCATCTAACCAAATTGATGCTTACACCTTGCGTAACATCTACCGCCGAGTGGATGAAGTTTGCTTCCAAATCACAACATCTTCCAATTACACGTCTTCCGTGCCCACCTTGCCTGGTGGAGGATGTCATCCCCCAACGCCCTGGAGAGCAGTAATGCCAGCAGAGCCCTGCAAACGAGCATTGGAGGCTACAAGCAAGACTTGATCACATCTGACAAGACCTGCAGGCAGCCAAGTTGGCATCCGGTGGCTGGTGGGAAAGCGAGCCATACCAGAGCGGAGGTGCTCTCTCCACTGGATCTTTAATGACCTGGACGTGCCAGGTCCGATGTCATTGAGCAGTGTGGTCTGTCCCTTGCCAGAGGATGTGCTGTCTTCAGGACTTGTAGGTTGTGGCCTTTCACAACGCCGCTGTCGTTAACCTGATCGAATATTTAAAGCAAGGGGGAGGGAGAGGAAATCATTAGCAGCTGCATTAACTTCTACCCTGGATTCTGTGCACAGCACTTGCTGAAATTAAATAGGTGTTGGGATTCAAGTGACTCCTCCAGTGTGAGCTAATGAAACCGGTCCCGCAGTTCAGCAGCAGCGGCAACCAAAATCCTGGTTCTAATCCAAACTGCAGTTTTTTCTCCTAATGAATTAATCAGCTGATTACGTGTGTGCGATAGCTCATTAGAGAGGTGTGTGGCAACCTTTGGAAGCAAATGATTGCCTTTGTGTGGCCTGGAGGCCGTTACATTGCAGGAGCGCGCTCCTCAGAGATTGCGGCACCATATGTGTTGCTCTGATTAATGGGTGTTGTTCCTGGGGTCGTTTGATCTCAGGAAAATGACTGTAAAAAATTTTAATACTGTAAACCTTTGAAAACTTGGAAGAAAAACTCAAACAGCCAAAAGCAATTTCCTTTTAATCTAGCTTGTGGTGGTGGTGTTTTTGTTTTTTTTTTTCTTTTTTTAAAAGCTTCCACCCTGTTTAGCGGTAGCTGCAGAGATAAAGTGAAGTGTAATTTGGGAATTAGTTCCGGTTGTTTGAGTTGTAGCTTTATTTTAGTAATCTGGGTCATTAATTCTGTTGAATAGCGTGTTTGGATTTTCTTCCCCCGCGTGTGCGAAGCACAACTGCACCCAGGGTGTAAAGGGATTTCCAGCAGGAAAAGGAGCTTTCAAAGCCCTCTCCCCTCTGGGTGACCCTACAAAAACAAAGCCCGTTTCTCTGTGGTTGTCCGGCGTGGATGCGGGAGCCGAGCGGTGGGGATGAGCGCTGGGGTGGTTTGTGCTCCTGCGGCGGTCGGGGCCGTTGGGACAGCGAGAGGGACCTCAGCGGGGGAAAGGCAAGGGCCAGGCTCAGGTCAGGGCAAGGGTTTAGGCTCCCGGCTGTGGCAGGAGCCTTTTTAATTTAATAAAAGCAACTTGTAGCTTGATTAACGAGCGAAGGTGCAGTTTGGTAAAGCTTTTCAAGAATATTAATGAAAGGGGTCTTTTGGGTGAAAAAACATGCTTCTGCTCCAGCCTTGGACTGCCCTGAAAATTTGGAAACTGGGATATAACCAGCATCCTCCTTGTGCATGCTGCACATCCAAAGAGTCTCTGGAGGCATGTCGCGAGCCACGGCGAGCAGCTCCTCACTGCAGAGCGGCATCTGGAGCAACACAGCGCGGCCCAGGGAGAGGTGGCCATGGGCGTCCCAACCCACAGCCCTTAGGGGCATGAATTTAAACCCAGTTTCCTTCCCTGGCATTGATGGGATGGGGATGGAGCTGATCTGGGAGTCTGGGGTGCTGGTGCAAAGCTCAGGGTGTGGGAATCCACAGAGGAGGCATAGGCTGGGGGTAAAGCTCTGCTCTTCTCTCTGCTTGGCGACGTTTCGGGTAAACTGAGAATAACGATCCACATCCCTGAGCAAAGGCAGCGTTACAAGCTCGGTGGGATTAAGGCTGGTTTTTTCCCCTGTATGTTTATGCAACATCAAGAAAAAAAAAAAAGACAACCCTGATTTTTTGGGGCTAAGCTTTAGAAACACAGTCATTATAATAACACAAGAGCAGGCAGAAACACGGAACTGGCTTGGCCAGAGTTTTTCTGTTTATCCTGATTTGCTGTTTATCCTGTTTATCCTCTCCTCGTTATCCTGAACTAGTTTGTCTTCTTGTAAATGCCGACCTGCGACCCTTAAAAAGAAATCATCAGGAAGAAAACTTGCTGACTGAGTCTCTTTTTTTGCCGGTGGCAGTTGAACAAGCCCATCAGCTTATATAATATTAATATTTGTAAAAGCAAAACTACAGAGCTCATAAATCTTCCATAAAAGAGGGACAATATCTACATCTATTTTAAAATGAAGCAGGTAAGTAGGTTCTAGGACAAAAGGGTATTGATACAAAGGAAGTGGGTAGATGAAAGGAATGAAATTGCCATTTTAATCTGAAAATTGGCTCTGCATAAGTGATACCAGAGGTTTCACTGCTGCTGGAGCCAGCGTTTTGCCTCTGGGTCATCGCTTGGCCCTGGAGAGCCCCGGTCCCTGGCTGCTGCCACAGCAGCATCTCTCCCTGCTATTCCATTCCAGTAGGTTAAAGGGTAAAAAAAGTAAAAAAATTCAAGCAGGGGTTGCTTGCAGAGGAGAGGACTTCATTACCACTTTTCCTAACTTTGTGCCTTCTCCAAAAGGAAAAAAAAAAGTGCAAAAAAAATTCTACAGTTTTGTATTCTGTTAACTATTTTTTTTAAGGCAAGAAGCAGGCTTTTCACCATTACGCTGTGCCACAGCGGTCTGGGAACCCAGACGAGAAAAAAAAAAAAATACAGCTTATTTTTAGCCAAGCAAGTGAACAATCTGTCTCCAGGCACGCACATGGAGCAGCTCCGTGGAGGGATGACACTGCTGTGTCACCATTAACTCAGTCCCCTTCCAAAGGAAAACTGTGCTTTGAAGGAGTTGCTTTAGGACATCTTTTATTGGGTGCCACCTGTGGTGGGGTGCGGGAGATAAAATCAAACCATTTAAAGATTATAGAGATACATGGGAGGGAAACATGGGGTTTTTTTGAGTGGGGTGTCCAATTTTTCTTCATTTCCTGAGTTGTGTTGCCTGTGGGTGGCTGCTCCCATGAAACCCAAAGGGATGGGGCATGGGCAGCATCCGGGAAACTTCCATTCCTGGTGCCTCAGTCCCCAGAGCTCAATGTGTTGCGATGGCTTTTCTCCGCTGCCTAGGACACAGTGCAGATCCCACTGTCCAGAGCGGGGCAGTGTGGGATCTCCAGCCCCACGCAGGGACAGTGTTTTGTCAGTGAACATCCAGGCTGTGGCTTTTAAGGCGTGCGTGTGTGCTTCTGCCCAGCGCTGAGCATCATGAGGGCTCTTGCTGGTAGCTGCGTTTGTCCAGCACAGTGGAGGGGAGGTGCAGATGAATGGATGTCTTTGGACATTTTTGCGAGGCATGCAGTTCTTTCTTTTTTCTTTTTTCTTTCTTTTTTTTCTTTGCCCTGAGCATAGTGGGAAGCCTTTCATTCTGTATTGCTCAGTGGTAGAGCTGGATTAGAAGATTCATTGTGGACTTGGCTTGGTCCCTCCAGCTTTCCCCAGGCCCATCTTTGCTAACTCCCAGCACCGAAGGAGAAGTCCATTGTGTGGGTCCACCCTTGGCGATGGCAGTGAAATGCGTTGGCTGGGTCTGGCCTGGCCGTGGCCAGGGTAAAGCAGAGCAGGGAGTGGACATGGACTCCCCCAAGGTGTTCCCAGTGTAAGCAGAAAGGAGCAGTAGATGGGAGATCAGGAAATACCATTACAAGTAGTTTATAGATGAGGAATTGGTGGCAATAACCTCATTGTCTCTCTGGCCCCAAAAACTGAGCTGGGATCCCATGGTCCCCAGACTGAGGTACATTCCCTGGGCCATGGCGTGAGCCATATACTGCAGCCACGCTTGTTCCCGGCTCATCTCGGAGCTGGAAGATGGTCAGACATTGCCTCAATCTGAATTCTTTTGGTGAAGTAATGTTTTTCCTTTTAAGATAGGGAGTTGCTGAAGCTGAATCTCCTCATGGAATTAGGTCAATTCATTTAGCACAGCACATTTTTAAGGAAAAGTTTTTATCTTGCCAACTCAGGCAAGAAATATGTTCGAAGAATTTTACCATTCAACTCAAATCACTATTTCATTTAAACTTCATAAGCTAATGAGAGTTGGCAAAAAAAGCTTTTTTTATTAAAAAAAATGGAAATAAGAAGGGAACGTGTTGAAGTTGTCTCAATGGAAAATGTTTTCATATTTTTCATTTATGGAAGTTTAGTTCACCTTTTGTCCTAATTAAGGACAAGAAAATATCTGAAAAGTTTTCACAGGGCACACAGAAATTATCCAGACAATTCCTGCTAGTCTTTCCCATCTCAAAGTCCAGCTGCATTTTCCCCAATGAAATTTTCTGCCACAGCAAAGGTGGAATGTGAAAGTTCAATATTAAGGATCAGCTTTGCTCACAAGGAGAGAGGAAAGCGGCCAGAACCCATACAGTGGAAAAGAGATGAATGAGAGGAATATCACAGAGGTCCATGAAATTATGGAGAACCTGAGTAAGGCATGATAAACATGGTGGTCTGGATGAAAAATTACATGCAGGAAAATCAGTGCTTCTAAGGTAGATCAGGTGAAGGACTTGTGGTAGCTGCCTGTTCCTTCCATCTTTTCTCTAGTGAGCCCCCCATTTGCTCTGAAGTGTCCACTTGTGTTTGTGCTTTTTCTGTCCCTTTGGGTTAAGAAAGAGAGAAGATCTTGCCTTGGCTGCAGCCAGAGCAGCGGGACCTTTGCTGGGCCTCACTGTGCCATTGCTTTCCCCAGCCTTTTGCTGTCACCTCCATCTCCAGGAGGACCTGACCAAAGCTGAGTTATGTACATCTCTGGCGTAGCAGTGGCTCCACTGTCATTAGGGAATAAATGATACTGTCTCCGTGGCTGGGGAAGAAACCAAATTAAACCCTACCATCCTCTGCAATTGATGGGCCGGCTCCTGAGCTCCATGTCACAGCTCATTTTTCATGGACAATCAAGGGCGAATTGTACCTCTAATTTCTGTCACAAATGTTTTTGCTATGCAAAGGGACAAACAGGAGCAGGGAGAAGAGGAGAGAGCACTTGGTCTGGCCTTCAGCCTGATGGCAAGGGAAGGCTGCGACGATGCTAAGGCACTCCTAGCAAGGTGGTGGCTAACAGAGTTGCATTAAATGACAAGAAATGTCCAGACAAGCAGCTTTCTCTGGCTGTAATAACAGACCATCCTGCTAAAATCAGGCAGTTGTGAAGGAGGGTGAGGAGGGAAGTGAATTGCCAGAGAGAAACCTGGCACAGGAGACCACGTTCCCCAATGGAGAGCCACACCAAGCATGGGGAGATCTGTCATAAAGCTCTGTAAGTGTGAAGTTGTTTAATGGGGCTTGCCAGAGAGGGGCTGGAGATGCTGTGGCATTCAGGGTGGCCGCTGCAGGTGACACCAAGCTGAGACTTTCCGATTGTAGCGATAAGCAGGGACCAGCTTTTGGCACTAATCTGACTCCAATAAATTTGTGGTGTGTTGACTGCCATGGAGGTCCAGATCAATATCAGTCTTCAGGAGGCTCAATAGATCAATGTTTCTTTTGATACAGATAAAGAAAATAGAGGGTAGGTGTTTATGGCATTCCCTGCATGCGGTATCGTTATTCTTTGCTGATCCTTCTGCCAAGGGAGGGGAGGGGAGCGAGAAGGAAGGTAAGAAAGGATTTTGAAAGATAATTCACCAGATACTTTAAAAGTAGTTGTAAGAAGGACATTTGTGGAATTTTGTCATCTGTTTTACGTGTAAAGAGGAAAACAAAGATCTTCACAAAGATGCATTGTCCTTTGAAAGACAAATTGCTATCAAATAATGGTCTTGGTTTTAATGAGGTGCCAGTGGCAGGGGAGTCATTGGCACATAATAATCTTATAATTTTTTTAAAATCCATTTTTTATATTTTTTTCTAAATGATGAGGGCCATCAATCACCAGGAATAACTTTTTGGCGTTGGCCAAATTTTAGGGGAAGTCTGTCTGTCTGTGACGAGACTTTACAGCCACAGCCCTTGTGTTGCTGGGGAGCTGTTGGGAAGGGACCAAGTCGAGGTCCCACAGTGGCCTCTGAGGAAACAGCTTGGCACTTGGTTACATCACCAGGGCTTTTTTCTCCAGAGGACTCGGTTTTGTGTCAATGCTGAGGTGATCTACCTTAGGTCTCGGATGACTGCGTGACTTAGATGGGGGTTGGAGACTTCATGGTTGGGTTTGTTTCCAGTCAAAGTCCTAGTGTTGTGAAGGTCAAGGTAAAACAAGCCATCCCCATAGAATCACTTAGGTTCGAAAAGATCCTTAAGATCATACAGTCCAGCCGTTAACCTAGTGTCCTCAAACTCTCAGGGTGCATTAAGGGGACTTGGACCAGAGGGATGTCCTCATCCCTGTGTCCTAGCTTGTCTCCACCAGGTCAAGGGAGCCTCTGCCAAGCTATTTGCACCCTTGGTGCGCTGTTATCCCAAAGCTCAGCCACTCCAGCCCTGCAATCCGAGGGGAGAATCAGAGGCACCTGCGTGACCGTTGGGTTGGGGCTGCGCTGCCGCCGCCATCACAGATGGTCTGTAGCCAAGTGGGAAAATCAGATGTCACCCTTGGAATGTGTGAAGGTCGCCAGATCCCATTACTGAAGTGATGTGTTCAGATCCATCCTAACGTGTCCCTTTGTTAGCAGAGACCACGCAGTTTGATGGGAAACATGTAAATGGGAAAAGTATTCCCAAGTGGAATGGACAGGGCCTTTGGAGCATCTTTCCCTGCATCTATATTTCCTTCCTTTCCTTTTCTCACCCTGCCTTCTCCTTGTTTCACAGGACTGGCTGACAAAATTTGGGTATCTGCCTCCTCCGGATCCTGTCACAGGACAACTGCAGACGCAGGAGGAGCTCACCAAGGCCATCACTGCCATGCAGCGGTTCGGGGGGCTCGAGGCGACGGGGGTCCTAGGTCAGTGCCTCATGAGCCCTCTTCTATCCGGTGCAGAGGGATGCAGGGACAGCTCCTTGCGGGTCCAGGGAGGAGAGGGGACTTGGCGCTGAGTTGTGGAGTAGCATCACCTCCAGGAAAAGCTCACACGGGTGTAACATACAGCCCAGTTTGCAGCTATGAGTAATTACATGGCTCAGGTGCTTTGTTGCCCTGTGCTTTCAAGAACCTGAGGCAAGCAATTATTTTACCAGACCCACGCACCCTTGGGGTTCCCATCGTGCTTAAAATAGCTTAAAATAGCTCTTGGTGTGCTCAAAAAGAGGAGAAGAAAAAGAGACAAGAAAAAAAAAAAGACAGAAATGAAGGCTGATAGGTTGTCCTGTTCAAAGCCTTAATTGCAGCATCACATTGAGTTGAACAAAAGTCCTGAATGAAGCCTCCCAGTTTGTAGCTGTAGATATTCTGGTTTCTTCACCGCTGGGGCACAGCGCAGGGGAGGGAGGAAGATGGTGTTGTGTCCCCCCAGCACCGCTCGCTCCTGCCCATGCCGCGTAGAGCTGCCAGGTGCCTGCGGAGCTGGCGGGGGTCTCCTTGGCTCTCTCCAAGCTGCAGCAGCTCCAGGCACCCCCTGGTCACCCCCGGTCAGCCAAGAGCCCATCACCCGCCCCAGCAGCTCACTGGCCAGCAGGGACAGGGCAATGGATGGCTTCTGCCTGACGTGGCAGCCACATCTGGCTGGGAAGGAGCAGTCCAGGGCCAGGCTGAAGCGACACAAGTTCCCTGGCGTGGCGGGGGTCATTCCTCTCAATGTCCTCATTGAGGGAAGGAGAAAGCCAGCATTATCCCAGCCCTCGGAAGGACGCCTGTCTGCTTTCCTCCCCTCCTTGCCCAATGCATGAATGGCCGCGACCTCCCACTGCGTGGCCAGCGTGCTTCCGCTGCTCAGGACAGAATTAGCGAGAAGCTGCTAATTAGCGAGAAGCTGCTAATTAGCAAACCTGTCTCTGTCCAGGCTGGTGCCCCGGCCGCCCTCCACCACTTCTCCCGGAGCAGCTGCCGCCTGAGCAGCCACTGGCCGCATCCCATTGCTGGGACTTTCCCTGTCGCCTCTTAATTGAGCACGTGCAATTATTTCTCATCTACTTTATCCCAAGCTGCAGGAGGCCCGCAAACATTTGCGTTTTCATTTTTGGAGGGGGTGTTAGAAACGGGCCTGGGGGGCTGCCCTGGGCAGGTCATGGATGTGGGTTTGGGTCTGAAAACAAAGTGTTTAAATAAAGAGGTAACAGCCAGCACAGAGAACGGGTGAACAAACAACTTGTCTGCCTTTCAGCAGGTGAGAATGGGGGCTTTCAGTTTTCATTCAGTTTGAAAAACAAATAAGAAGGAATACGAACCTTTTCCAAACGAGCTCCTAGCTGAATGGAGATAGAGTTTATTTACATGCACACGTCTCTCTTCTTTGCCAGGGGAATGATGGGAAATTCAGCAGAAGAGAATAAAACAGAATAATTAAAAAATTATGCTTTAAAATATAATCGAAGCTGGCCACAGGTGGTTTTCCACACAAGTTTTCAAGATCTGTAAAGTGTCACGCAAGAAGTAGCCTGCTGCATTTTCTTCTGAAACCTATAGAACTGTCCATTGATGCCAACAGCAGAGCCTGACCCCCCCGGCTGCCCCCACGAGTGATGCTGCGGCCGGTGCCATGCCCAGTCAGCTCTTGGGCATCGCCTTTTGCTCCACCGCTGCATCCTGTGCGCTTTGCTTCCCATCTCCCTGCCCTCCCTGGAATTTCTTAACCCACCACTCCCATAATTTCTTCCCCCCACCCCCCCCAACCCTAGACGAAGCCACACTGGAGCTGATGAAGACCCCTCGCTGTTCTCTGCCTGACTTCGCCGCTGCGGAGACCAGGAGGAAGCGATTCACGCAGGCTGTCACCAAGTGGAGCAAAAGGAACTTGTCTTGGAGGTAGGAACTCTTCTTCCCCTGCTGAAATCTTGTACCGAAGGGCTGATCCCGCACAGACCTGGGCTAAATATGGTTTTGTGATGAGCTTCAGGGTGAAGTGTTAAAATGTGTCCCTCCGTGCTCCCAGGACCCCACAGACTGTTTATTTAAACTCTCTTGCTGATCCCAGGCTTGACTTCTTGGACTGCCAGCTGGGAATCATGCAGATTTAGCCAGTGGATTAGCAGGGAGCTTTTTGCTGCGTTGCAATGGTTAGAGCATCATTTCTCTTGAGTTCGTTGGGACTTTGTGCTCTCTGAAGCAGCTGCCACAGACTTGGCTCAGCACAGATCAGGCTTCTCTTGCCCCAGCTGAGCCCAAAGGTTGAGAACATTTTCTGGGTAATAGAATCACGTTTTTTTTCCTCCTAGCCCTTGCTACAGGGGAGTATTTTTCCTTGACAGGGAAAAATACTGGGGAGTGATGCGCGTGGGTCACGCTGAACCTGCGACACACAGAAGTTCAGGTCCAACTTCCAGAGCCCCCTCCAGTCACGCTGCAGCTGAGGGTTGGAGACAAGCTGAGAAAGCAAGACTTGTGCTTTCTGGGACTCAGTTTTCCTCCCTTAAGGACCATGTGTTGCAGCAATTATTCCCCCAAGAGCTGCTGAAAAAAGATGAGCACTGTGAGATGATCGTACTGTCCTGCAAATGCATGTGGATGCTGTAGAGAGATCTTCTTCTTAACAGTGAGCTTCTCTTTGATCCTGGCATAGTCCCTAGAGCAAGTCCACCTCCCACTGCAGTAACAAATCCTGACCTGGCTGTTGCTGTTGACACATGTTGAAACTGTGGCCTTACCAGGTATTTGGTCCATGTTCCAGCACAGCCCCCTGAGACCTTACTTGCAGAAAAGATAAACATAATTCAGCTCCAGTAAGAAACAATTTTGGCTAACGGATAGCTTCTTGTAGTGAAGTGACCCGCATTATGAAAGCTCAGCTTGTCCTCCTGTCGACCAGCCCCATCTTCATGGGTAAGAGGAATAAACTTCATATTTCAGAGAGCAAAGCATGGAGGAGAAACTGAGTCGGGCGGTTCTGGTGGCCGCAGCCCCGGGATACCCCCTGCTTCCCACCCCTTCAGAAGCTGGGATGCTGCAGCAAAGACTGCCATAAAAAGGGGCTTGGGTCTGATACAATTTTATACGTATGATATACAAATTCCATCTCCTGACAAACACATTTCTGCTTTTTACTCTTCGGTCCTTTCCAAGATCTTGGCTGTTGTTCAAGGAAGGGCTGTAGTTTATAGCTGGAGGTTGTATAAGCCAACAGAAGGCTATAGCATTATAGAAACTCCAACGTAGTATTTACATCCAACACTTGAGATTAAAATAGCTTTTTTGAAACTGCCATGAAAATCTGCCAATGGAAGCATAAAGTTTTACATGCCTACCTTTTGAACATTGATTAAAGATTTTTTAAAAAAGAAAACAAAACCAAATTTTATTATAGCTTGCATTTAAAAACTGAAGAAAAAACTGAATAATTGCGAGGCTGGAATAAATGGGTAAGAAACCTGTACGAAAGGATGATCTCAGGATAGGCATCTGCACTGACGGAGAAGGCAGCGTCTGGCAAACAAGACTTTGTAGGCATGTGGGTTGCTCAGGTTTCTTTTTTTTTTTCCACCCTTGAGTACAGCCAGCCTGTGGGACTGGAGGGCTCAGGGGGCAAAACAGTACAGGCTGCATCCTGCACTGCCTGCGGTACTGCGTCAGAGCATCCCGGTACCGCGTCAGACACACACGGTCTTCTATGCCTGCTCTCCGGGGGAGGTTTCCAGGATATTACAGCATAGAAATCTTCTTTTTATGGGATTTTTTTCTGCATTGTCCATAGGTACCAGGGCACTCAGTAAGGTGATGAAGCGGCAGTGGGACAGATTTGGGATGCGGCTGGCGCGGGGAGCGGCGTGCTGCAGATGCCCTCTGCCGGCATTGCTGCTGCCCGCAGCGAGTTCCCCCCTGCATTTGCAGCCTGGTTTTCCTTTTGCTAATTATGCTTTATTGCTTCTGATTGCGCACTGCAGAAGGGGAGCTCACAGCCAGTGTCTCCGTCTCTTACCAGGCGCTCGCTTGCAGTCACGGGAAGTGTGGCGTGAGGGCTGTGCCCCCTCTCCATGTGCTTTAAACTCCCTGGGGCAGGGGGAAGCCGCTGAAGCCCAACTATCTAAATTTCCCACGTTTTTTTCATGCTGAACTCTCAGCCCGGTGCTGAACTGAGCTGACTTTCATCCATCTTCAGTTAAGGACGAGTCCCTGGTGCCACTTCATCAAAGCTGCAGTCTTTGAAGCGGCGATGCGCAGGACGCAGGGTGCCGGAGCAGGCGGCAGGGGAGCAGCGGTGTCTGTCAGTCGCTGCCCACCGTCGCCGCGAGCATCCTCAGCCCAGCCGCAGGGGATGTGTGCCGCTGCCTGAGCGAGGTGTGGATTCACCCAGGCACGGAGGGCTGGCGGCTGGGCAGGTACCGCTGGGTGAGGGGGTGCAACTGGGGTGACCCAGTCGGGGACATTGGGCCGTGGTTTAGGTGGGAAAGCGCCTGTGCCACGGAAGCAAGCCTCCGTCCCTTCAACTGTCCCCTCCTCCCGCCCCTCCAGAAAAATCAATTTGGGTTTATCAGGCAACCCTTAGCCTGCTGTGTTTGGTAGTTATCAGCAGTTATTTTATTTCTCTGTGGTTTCAGGGCTGCAGAAGGTGAAGGAGTGCTTTCATTAACCAGCAATTGATTTCTCATACATCACTAATACTCTTTCTTTTTTGTCTTTGGGAGGAGAAAAAACAAAGGAACCCAGAAATCAAAATAACCGTTGGTGTGGGTGTCCCTCAATAGCGAACAGAGGCAGATCAGCCCTCTCTGGCCTCTGCTTATTAACCAGCTTGGACCCAAAATCTCTTTGGGATGGGACAAGGGGAGGAGGGGACCTGGGGGACACGTGAGGGACTGGCAGCTGCCCGGTGAAAGTCCTCTTGTATTTGTCTGCGTGGTGTGGTGCCTGGGTGAGCCCTTAAAGCAGATGTTCTCCTCAGCATCATTGTGTGTGTGGCTTTGCAGAGGGCTTGGGGCCGTGTTAGCAGGGTGGGCGGAGGGGGACTGAGCAGCCCTGTCCTCATCACCTTCTTGGGGGCTTGGCAGGGACCATCTGGAGGAGAGAAGCTTCTCTCCAATTACTTACATCACTCAGGAGGGATTCACATCCAAGAAGAAGAAGTGCTGCTCTCCACCTAAGTGCCATTTCCTACAAATAATAATAATAATAATAATCAAGGTAGGAGGAAGCTTATTTAGTCCTGTCTGCATCTGCGTGGTGTTAGAAATGTGCCTCCTTTCCAGCAGAAGTGGGGAACGCAAGGCCGACAAATATCCTGTTGGCATAATAGGCTTCTCCTAATCTCATTGAAAACAATTAGCAGGGTTCTGGCAATCAAATCAGATGCTGAATTGAAAAACCCTGATGGGATTCTGCTGAAAAGTAACAGTGATAATGAATAAAGGATGGGGAATTTTTCACTTACACCTGCAGCATACTAATAAAATGTGGGTCAGCTCGGAGGTGCAGGACCTTTTATAAGAAGCAAAATAAGTATTGATACCATTTCTGCTTTAATGTAATGCTTCTGGAGTAAGGGGTTGGGATGAATGTTAATAATGTTTGTCTCTTTAGACAGGGCTTTTCATCCACTGTCCTTTTACAAGGGAGATCAGATTTATTATCCCCATTCTAAGCTGGAAAGGGAGGGAAAGGAAAGCAGCTCATGCGGTAGAGTGGGGCTTGAGGAGGGAAGAGCAGATAATGTCCCCACATCTTGAGTCCATGCCCTAGGCACCAAGATGTTGGAGACGGGTCACAATCCCTGGACTAAACATGGTGTGTTTTACACCTATAATGACTGGTTCAGTAGGGATTAAAGCAGCAAAGGGTTTTCCTAAGTCCAGAGGGGTGTTGTGGAAGATGAAGACACCTAGTTAAAGAATATCTGGAAACCAGGTGGCTTTTTTTTTGTACTATAAAGGTTTACATCCAGCCACCATCTCTTCTATAAATTAAAAATTGCCTGAAAATTGTCTTTTCTAATCCTGCGCTCATACTGTTTGTACCTCCATGCTGTCTTCTTTACAAATGTGTTTTGTTTGAAGTCCTACAATTATCTGATGCTATGTGTATGCTAGTTCATTTAGTTTAGCAGATCAGATTTTTCTTCTTCCAGAATAGTTTAGGGATAGCAAAGGCGTAGATATGAGTGACTTTTGCTCTTCGAGCTGTGATGTGTTTTGCCTGATTCACCCATCTCATTCCTACCATCTCTAGGATGAGGTTCCCAAGCTCTTCAGATAAACTGAGATTTCTGCTTCTTCTCCTGAGTCCCTTTTTGTTCTGTCCTGGATTTAACCCTCGCTAGTTTTGCCCAGGTCAGGAGGTGGTACCCACTCTGGGCTGCGTGTCTCTGAGGGCATGGGATATATGGAAATATTTGTGACAGCAAGAGCATCCAACCTCAGTCAGTGTAGTCATTTCCTACTCACCTGTGCTGATCCCTGGTGTCTCCCAGTACCCAAATTACTACTTGTAGGAAGAGCTTGAGTGATGTGACATCCCTTTCTGACACCTGTAATTACCTCTAGAGGTTTAGTCGGGTCATTACTTCACACTGGCGCTGGGGAGTGGTGTAGTACTGAGCCATGCTCTCCCAGCTATATTATGCAGGAGGGCAAGGGAGGTGATCATAATTGTTGCTTCAGCCTTTAAAAAATCTGTCAAGCCATGAATATTTCATGAACACTTTGGTTGGTGTGCTGGCACGCAAGAAAGAAAGTATCCATTATTACCAGGGTAGAGCTGGCCAGAAATTTTCTAGCAGAATTGGTTTTTGTCAATAATTACTCAGTCAACAGTACATTTTCCTGGAGTGTGTTTACTTTTGTCAAAATTGCCAGTGAAAGATTATCTAAACATATTGTTTTAGAAGCCAAGGTGCCTTGTTACATCTTTGTCTTTTCACCTCCTCTATTAAATCAACAAGATTAGGAATTCTTTTTCAAGGTCTGATTGTATAGGAAGCATTGACTTTTTTTTCATTCCAGTTCAGACCAAAAGTGAAGTTTGCATCGTGCAGGGCAAACGCCGGCACACGGCTGGTCTCACCTAGTGTCTCTTCCAGGGCAAGGCGGAGCTGAGGACCAAGGGATGCCGTGCTGATAGAGAGCCACGATGGCCCTGTGATGGGTGCGGGAGTGTTGTAAGCCCCTGCTCATCAATGCTTTTTCTACCAAGCAAGGGAAGAGCTTCTCAACTGCGGTGCTCCATAGATAGCCATCTCCTGCCGGCAACAGGCTGGAGGCATTTTGAATCCAATTTCCATAAAATGCATCCTTTCCTCTTCCTCCTTGTTACGGATTGCAGTCTCAGGGATTGCTGGCAGGGTACTGGTTTCAGAGTGTATTTTATACCTCCAGCAGACATGCTGGGAAATATATGGAGGCAGCAAATCCGTCCTGGATTTCTGTGTGAGTGTAATAAGAATGAGCAATGACCTGCTGTTTGTTGCAGGAAAACTGATGGGCCTGTGTGTGGTGCAAAGGCTTCAGAAGTCAGTAATCTGCATATTTGGGTTGCACTTGGAATGAATACGTGATGAGAAAATAGTTGTTGATGGATATGAAAGAGTGCTTGCAAAAAGAAATGGGCAAGCTCTGGAAAGGGACTGCTGGCGTTGGCATTTCCAGGGCTGGGCAAGGGTAGTAGTCCTTGGCGTCAACAGCAGTTTGTGCGTGAAGTGTGCCTCTGAGGCTGTCACCAGCTACAGCACGAGCAGGAGGTATCAGGATTCAAATCCTGGTTGTGTTTCACACCCTGGTGAGCAAGACTGGCTAGATATTTGCATAGGACCTAAACTCAGACTCTGAAATCCTCATAGCTCTGGAACCGATGTGATTCGGAGACTTAAACCCACATCTAAAAAGCATGCAGGTGCACTTTGGAGCTGCACTAAGAACTCTAGAGGCCTCAGAAAGGCTCTGCAATGCACCAGGCACCTGCGGAGTCCTTCCTGGTGGTCCTCGGAGAAGATCTTCCGTGCTACTGACTTATCCTGTTTGCCCCTCTTTATTTCAGAGTTCGCACCTTCCCGAAAGAGTCCCACCTGGGCCACGACACAGTCCGAGCCCTGATGTACTATGCCCTGAAGGTCTGGAGTGACATTACCCCACTGAATTTCCATGAAGTGGCAGGTAACAATGCCGACATCCAGATAGATTTCTCCAAGGCAGACCACAATGACGGCTATCCCTTTGATGGGCCTGGTGGGACGGTGGCACATGCTTTCTTCCCTGGAGATCATCACACAGCAGGAGACACCCATTTTGACGATGACGAGTATTGGACCTTCCGCTCATCAGGTATGTCAGGGTGGAAGAGGTGCAGCCAAATGCATGTGCTCCCAGCTTCCCTCTACTGTGCTGGTGGCTAGAGATTTCACCCTGGGCTTGGGGGTCCCAACACCTTCTTCTGATTCCCCCATCAGCCTTGCTAGCGAAACAACAGCAGCCAGCATTAAGGACCTTCCATGTTCCTGGAAGCCTCAATTATATCTCCATGTTTCTCCCCATCATGTTAGCGGTTGCAGAGCTCCCCGTTGCCCCAAGTCCTCATCTCTTCTGGGATCTGGAAGGTCACAGGTTGGGTGTGCAGCTGTTGGAGAACTTGGATGGGAACTGTATTCTCTGACTTTGGCATCTTTTGGGTGGCTTCCTTGCCACATATCCAGGTTTCCTATTTTTAAAGCCTATTTATAAGCTGATCTGCCTGGAGAGGGCTCTGTGGTCTGCAGGGGAAAAAGCCCCCTGTGAACGCTAGGTCTTTCCTGCCATCACGTCCATTACCTGACATCAGGATGGTTGCAAGTTACAGTTTTATTCTGTTTTTTTTTTTCTTTTTTTTTCATCTTATATAGCTAGAGCAGAGTTCTAATAATCAGAAGGACTTCTAGAAGTGAGTGTTCTTCAGCTGTGTGAGCCATCTGTGGGGATCAGGTCCCCAGTCTTTGTGTCAGGCATGTTTTGACAGAGTGTCTCCTCTGCAGTCGCCAGCTGCTAATTTACTTGTCACGCCATCTCCTCCACCAGCCTCCCAGTGGGCTCCTGCTGCCTCAGCTTAATGAGTTCGTTTAGACCTAATTGTCTTATTGGAAACCAGCTAATACTTTTTTTTTCTCCCCACCCCTCTCCACCCTGTCCATCAGTTGACCTCCATCCATCCCCACTGAGTGTTCGTGGGCAGGAGTGTTCAGCAGACGTGCTGAAGAAGGTCTGGGGTTGGGGTAAAGGTCTGGACAGGCTGATTCTTCAGGATTCATCCCGCTCCTTGGTTCATACCACTGTGCGACCCCAACCGATGTTTTTTATGGGGAAGGAAAAAAAAGCAGCAGCTCTGCTCTGCAGACATACAGGGCAGAGGCAAGCGCTGAGGTCTGGTGGCTTGCCACAGCAGCTGTGTTATGTGATGAAGTAAGGAGCAGTGCTCCCTTTGTAGCTGGTGATTGGGAATGCTTGTTGTGAAACGGGCTGCGTGGAGGAGCGAGCTCAGGGCCGGCAGCCCCGCAGGGAGCATCCCTCTAAGCAGCACCGAGGGATGAGGGGATGAGCCTGACGGCGAGAAAGCTGCCCTCTATTCTGAAGGTCTTAGAGCTATCTGAACTTCATCTTTTATTTATTTTGTTCTTCCTAGTGACTCAAAAATAACAACTTGGTAGGTGATATAAAAATATCCCCAAGGTTGTCAGTTTGGCATTAAAATGTCAGAAAGCATATGTCTTGTTCTCTCCTAGTGCCGGGGAGAACAGCACAGGTTATAAAAATCCCGGCTGTTTACAGACACTGTAAATAATAGTCATCAAGGAAAAAGCAGAATTCAGCAAAAACGTCCCCCCCAACACCCCAAGCCAGGTGGGGAACGCCAAGGACCATGCAGGATCAGCCACGGCTGCTTCTGCGTGACATCTCCTTTCGCCCCAGCCGTGGGGCTCCACAGAGACCTTTCCAACCTCACTGCCTTTTTATTACAATACTTGCAATCGCGATCTTTCTAAGAACCATACTTAAAATCATTGCTGCCCTCTGATATTGCTCTGCAGGGCATTGCTGTGCAGCGAGGGGCAACAATTGCATGGATGCCTGGCCCAGCTGTCTGGGGCTGGGCGGTGGGAATGCACTGAGCAGGATCAGTCCCATACAGCTCCTGGGAGCGGTTCCTCCTTTGCTGTGGTGGTGGTGGTGTAAGTTTAGAAGCGGGCATTAACCCCTGTTGAGATCTGACCTGAGCGTCTGAGGCTCTGGAGAGTATGGGATAGATCTGGGTGCGGTGTGAAGCACTAGGGGTTGGGTTGCAAATAAGAAAACTGAGGAATAAGAATAGAGTAGAGGTAGCCCAGACTGAGGAGAAAAAGTAATCAGAGGAGATCTCACAGTTTATAAAGCCTCCCTGATGCCCAGAGTGGTGTGTGAGGATCAAAGTGTTTCCCTAAGGGAGCAGACCCCAGAGCTGCAGTGCCACCAGCCCAAGGCATGGAAGGGGAGAAGAGGGGCAAGCCCTCTGGGAACAAGCTGGACATGGTCACCTGCCCTTCTGCTGTTCCCCGCCAGAGCAGCCGTTGGATGGGCAGGGTTGGTGGCTGCTGAGCAGGTGAACAGCTCTGCGTTGGTGTGTGTGCAGGAAGGCATTTGTGGTGGGTTTGGCCAGGGCAGCAGCACGCGATGCCAGCGTTGTGCAGGCAAGGAAAGCTCATGGGCAGGCAGGCACTGCCGGGCGCTCACCGGTTCCTTGGCACGTGGCTCTGCTCATTATTGCAGGCATTGGTAAGCTTCTGGCTGGCAGCAGAAGTTTGGTATTCTGGGCATCGCAAAGCATCTCTGCAGCTGCTGTGGGCAGACCTGAGGTATGGGAGACGACCGCTCATGCCAGCTCCCAGTGCCGGTTAGCGGGGATGACAGATGGTTGTGCCGAGGTTGCTCTCAGCCGTTTGTCCATCTCTTTCTCAGGTGTCATCGGTGATCTGGGAATAAGAGGGGTGATCCCCCCAGCCTTGTGTGGGGCCGAGGACTCCCACTGTGGGCTGACATCTGACGGCTTTCCATTTTCATGTGATACACTTCAGTCTCCTTTTTCCAACTAGAGAGAAATTTCTTTTTCAAACTTTGCTTATTCCAAGGCTTTTCTTTCCAGTGTATCCAACATGTGTCTATAGGCTCTCTTAGAGCCCTTACAGCCTGCCCAAACCCCCAGAATAAAATCAGCATGTAGTGACTTTTATTTCAATTCTGTCTATATTTCCAGATGCTCATGGGATGGACCTGTTTGCTGTAGCTGTCCATGAGTTTGGCCATGCCATTGGCTTGACCCACATCTCTGCCATAGAGTCTATCATGAGACCCTACTACCAAGGTCCAGTGGGGGATCCTCTGAAGTACGACCTACCTTATGAGGACAAAGTCCGAATCTGGCAACTCTATGGTGAGTTTGTGTCCCTCACCTGGCTACAGCCCGTTTCCGCCATGGGCATGCTGGAAAAGCTGTTTTCTGGGTGAGTGGGGCTGGTGGGGAGGATGCTGTACACCTTTATTGCTTCTTTGTCTTTATGCATAGGAGTCAGGGAATCTGTGTCCCCCACAGCCAAGCCTGAAGTAAGCAAAACCGATGACCATCCTATCCTGCCAGAGCTGCCAGAGAACCGCTCCACTGTCCCGTAAGTCAAGTTTATTTCCTTTCAGTTGTCAGTGATGTTCCTGCAAAGAACATCTAGTAGTGAAGCTGTACTCAAGCATCAGTATCTTGCCTGCTACTCTGGCTTTGGTATTTTCCTCTGGACCCCTTGTCTTCTAGAAAACACACACACACAGAAAGTGCCCCTTCTTCCTCATGTCTCCTGATCACAGAATCATAGAATGGTTTGGTTTGGAAGGAACCTTTAAAGGTCATCTAGTCCAAGCCCCCTGCAAGAAGCAGGGACATCTCCAGCTGCATACGCTGATGCTTTTTTCAAGCAGTATGTGTGGGGACTGGGCAGCCTGCCCACAACTGAAGTGGTTAGGAGCAGGAACAAGTGATAGGTGCTATCTATCCCTTAGCTAATTTTTATCATTCAAGGCACATCCAGAAATTCTGTATTATCTTGGAATGCTTTGCATTTCCCTAAGACTCAAAATTTTACCCATGTTAATGGAAATTTGTCCCCATCACCCTTAGGTGAACTCATCCTTGCTGAAAGTTTAATCAAACTTCCTCTGCAGTATCCTGATTTGTGCAAGCATAACTTACCTAAATCTTTCCACGGCGAGCAACTCCCTAATGTACCTGTGGGGGTGAATATTGGAGCAAGTGGACCGATAGCCTGACTCCAGCGCAGGTTTGAGTTGGCAAAGGACTGCTTACACTGAGTGTCATCAAGCAACCAGCGTGCCCTCATTAAGGGAAGTTCTGGATCTAGCTCATTAGTAAAGGTTGGAGTTACCCAATTGTTCTACTATCAGGGCAGCAAGGACAGTTAAAAGAGGAATGGACCCTGAACAAAAAGGCAGGAGTTCATAGTCTCACAGATTTTTGCCGGATACCAGGAGCGGCCCACGTGAGAGCAGCAGCGATGGAGCAGGTCACCTCCTCCTGGTCTGACCTCATCTGGGTCATCTTGAGGTTCATCTCCCTGTGCCTCAGTGCCCCATCTGCAAAGAGGGGATAACAGCACTGAAGCATGAACAACCAGATTATTCCTACAGCAATGACACCAAGAAGAATATAATCTTGAAAAAATATCCCTATGCTGCAGTTACTTTTCCCACCTCAGCACCTTCTTCCCCCCACTTTGCCCTGCTTGGTGTGATGCCCAGAGCATGGCAGTGCTGAGCACCTGCTCTTGGTGGAGATGTCCCTGCTGCCAGGCGCTGCAGAAAGCCTATGAGGGCCCTGAGAGACCCTTTTCCTTGGACATGCAGAATGCCATTAGTTGTCTTTCTTCCCGGGCAGCTTCTAACAGAGCTTGTCCGCAAAGCTCTGCATGTTTTGACCTAGGGACAAGAGCATTGCTCCCTGCTGCTGTAGGAGACCATTGTCTCGCACCAGCGGCAGGAGGAGCAGGACACTTGTTTGTGCCAACTCCTTCTTCCTGCCCTGTGTGTGTCTGGGAGGGTGGATGGGGTTCACCTCCACATCTGTCGCTTTGTGCCCAAAGAGGGCCGTAAAGCCAGTGCTGCCAGCCCAGCACAACTCTCCTGTCAGTAAATTAGATTTATGCTTCCCTGTCACCCACAGCAGCTTTCCTGTGCCTGTTCCCAGCATCCTCTCCTTGTCCTCTATCAATCATCATTTCTCACATGGGCTTTGTAGCGCTTTCGGTCCTTCATACGCTGTGCCTTTCCCGCCCACCTTGTTAAAAGCAATTCAGTATCTCAGCCGCGGCTTGCCAGGTGGCTCCCACCACACACCACGTGGCATGGCCTCCACGTGGCATTGTCCTCCCTGTGCTTGGTCTTGTCTGCTTTCTGGTTTGCAGCTCCGTCACCTCTCCCTGGCATTTCAGAGCTCAGCCTCGGAGCAGCAGCGTCCCCAGCCACTGGAGCGAGATGCTGCTTGGCTCTTATCCACCACATGTCCTGCTGCCCGGGGCAGCCGCCCGAGCCGTGCTGGGCCACTGGGGAGCGGGGAGCCGGCTCTGCCCTCACCAGTTACGCTAGCTGGTGGATGTAGAGCATGTCCCCGCTTGACTCCCAGCAGTGGTCTCCGGCGGCCCAGGGAGCATGTCTGCCACAAAGCTGTCATCAGGCTGAGGGCTGCCCAAGCTGGCCTTGGAAATCATCCCCCTCCACGTGGCTGGGTTTGAGTGTGAGGAACGACGGATGGACACAGCCTGGGGGCTCTGGGGGCAGGGGAGATGCAGTCTGAGGGGTGGGGGACACCGGGGAAGACGCGACCCCTCGCTGCCCTGTGCTCACCTGGGCATCTCTCCGCAGGCTCAGGCGGGATGTGCCCAACAGATGCAACACTCACTTTGATGCGGTGGCCCAGATCAGGGGAGAGGCTTTCTTCTTCAAAGGTCAGTGCCTGCTGCCGGCCGTCTTCGCATGCATCGCCCTGCGGTGAGGCTGGTGTGACAGCGCAGCGCTGCAGCAGCAGTGTCGGGCAGGCTGGGGCGGGCGACGGGGATAAGCTGGCTGGGGGTTTGCAGGCTGCGGAGTCTTGCTGACTCCTTTTGGCTCACATCAAAGGGCTTAGACCTTTAATCAGCCCGCTAAGGCTCAGGACAGATGATAAGGAAATTTTAATGCCAATGCGAATCCTGCCTCTGGATCAGAAGGAAACTGCCCGGCTCGTGCCCGGTCGGTCACAGCGGCTGATATCTGGGGACACACGGTGGCACTGCTGGGAGACGGGCAGAGATCACAGCTGAACAGGGACTATGAGGGAGGAGGAGAAGGGATGTGCTAGAGGTATCCAAAAGACTGCGCAGTAAATTGACCATTTCTTTTCTCAATAAAGAAGGAGAGAGTCAGTGAAACTGAAACAGAATTTATATTAAAATAATGAAAATGGCTGGTTTTAACCCAGCACATAATAAACCTGTGGGACCTGCAGCCAAGAGCGGTTGGGCGGTGCGAGCCAGGCTGGGACTCTGTTGGGTGGTTAGGAAGGAAAGGCCAGAGGAGCACCCCAAGCTGTGCTGGTGGTGGCAAACCCTCCTGCCCAGCGCGGCGCACAGCCGCTGCGGCACCGCAAGGGACGTGTGTCCTAACAGCAGGGCAGGCGCGTGTCCATGCGGCATGTCCCGGGGTTTAACGCTTCCCTCTGAAGCAGCCAGGCTGGTGACAGTCTTTGTATCACACTCCGGCCCACCACACCACACTGCCCAAGTGACAGACTAAAATCTGATATGCGCGCTATCAAAGTTGAAATCTGGGTCCAACCAAGGATGAGCAGAGCAATAACAGTGCTTGCACTGCTTTTTTCCTGGATGCCTCCAACTTTCCTCTCCTCCCATGCTTCACCTTCCCTAACACTGCTTGCTGTGCGTTGCTCGGAGACGGCGCACGTGCGACTGCAGAGCCGGCTGGTTCCATGTTGGCAAACACTTGCCAGCAGTGTGTCCATGGGGAGCTGGCTGTTGACAAGGATCCCATCAGTGCCTTCTCAGCTGTACAGAGCCCATGTAGGCTGGACTCTGTAGGCTTTGTTTCCCATCTTTCCAAGATGGAAAAATGCCCACTGGGCATTTCTTTCCATCCCTGGCCACTGTTTGGCTATCACAAAGCCATCCAGCTGGGAAGCGGAAGGGTCTCCCCAGGGATCAGGAGCAGTGTCCAGGCGTATATAACCCATCTGGGTATCACAGCACGAGTCTCAAGTCGCAGGCAAGAGTGGCAAAAAGGGCTCCAGAGATTTTAATGTTGTCTGTACCCTCAGGGGAGCACAATACAGAGGCTGTTCCCCTCTGGTATTTGTTCAGATGCTGTCCCCAAAAAGCTACAGTGAAAATAGAAAATAAGAGACAAGAACTGGTGTCCAAGATAAATGGCTGTCTGTCTTTCAGAAGGGAAAAAAAAAAAAAGATGAAAAGTAAAGAGAAATCCATCTCAGTGTCTATTTTTGGATATATTTATTGTGGGCCAAAATGCAAATGTAAAGAGCATAGTGTCCGTGGGTGCCAGCTGCACGGCTGCCGCTGGAGCCCAGCACCTCCTTCAGAACCCCTATCACTGCCACCAAACCGTCCTGGCACCAAGGAGCAGCGATGTTGCCTCTCGGGCAGGATTTTAATGACCTCCGGTGTTGAGCTTCCTCCATCGATGGACATCTTGGTTTCCTAGCTGGAGAGCAGCCTCTCCCACCATGAAGACACCAGGACTGGAGCTCCCCACGGCTCTGAGGCTTGTCATAGTGAAGGCAACAGTGGGTTCTCCACACCTTGGAAATAACGCTTGCTTTGATTTACGTGCCTTGCCACAGACTCTTGAAGTCTTAAAACAACTTTGCCTCTGTGTGTGTCTGCACGGTGTGTGCAGCCGTCTTGCCAGAGGCAGCTGAAGTACGGAGAGCGTGGTACACAGCTGGGATCAAAATCACTTGGTATTAAAGAAAGCAATTTCCTTAACCTATCATCCATACAAAACGAGATGCCCGGGACAGCGGGACTTTACACTTGGCTTTCATCCTGCTCAGTTTGCCAGCTCAGCAGGTGCTTTTAAATCAAGCTTTTTAAACAAACACAGGGTTGAGATTTTTTAAAAATGTTTTTTTTTTTCTATTTCTGCATGCTAATGGCAGCAGTTCTCTCACGGATCTGGCTTTGGCTGATGATCGTCCAAGCAACCGCAGCACTTTGGCAAACAGACTTGGCCCTAACAAAACATGAGCACAGGCAGAGTGGGGCCATCGTGTTCAGAATTCCTTGCTCCCTCATTGCTACGTTTTTTTTGCTTTTTCCTGATAGCTTATCAAAAAAACAACCAACCTCACCAACAGCCCAGGCTGTGCCTGACTTTAAGGGTAGATGTGATGCTTCTTTGCTGCAGTTGCACACCCGCTGAGCCTGTCGCTGGCGAAGGGTTGAAACGTCGGAAGCACTGCGGCTTCCCTCCTTGTCTCAGATGAAGCCCAGGGCACTCTGAAGTTCAGATACTTATCTACTAAAGAAGGAATTGTGTTGAGCTGTATTTCTTGTTAAAAAAGTGAAAATCTGGCTTTGTCTAGTGCCTCGCTAATTAGAGATGTAGAGATCATCTTTATTTAATTATACAGGTTTCCATCGATGTACAATGGCCACCAAATGTGAATCCATTTTTTTTTAACATTCTTAAAAAGAATCTGTAATTATGGCAGTTCCTACCACATTTGAATGTATTATTCATTTGTGGGTTTCAGTCAGAGCAAATGTGCAAACTGGAGCAGAAGAACAAGAATATGATATAAATCCTAATAATTAGAATAAAACCCTCTGCAGATGTTTGAGTTTTGCCTCCTGCATTATTAGGCTGAGATCCAATTTCCATAAAATTTTAAAAGATGGTGTCACAATCTGCCGGCTCTGGAGAAAGGGCTGAGTGTCGTGAATACAAATCTGGAGATGCATCTTTGGTTTCTGGTTTTTATCCCCTCTTGGGAATCCATGCAAGAGCAGACGTAAATAACACACTATCATTTTGAACAGGCGATAACAAATATGAGACAAAGTTGAGAGCTGGCTCTTAGACATCTTGCTCCGGCTCAGATCTCACTGTGTGGAGCTCTCTGGGGAAAACACAGCACGAAGCATGCTGCAGAAACCTGGGCTGAGAATCCCTGAGACAGTGCAGAGAGCCGGGTTTTGAGCTGCCCCTAAAATCATCGAGACTCCTCAGGAAATCCCATGTAAGGCTCCTTCATCCAGAGAAAGTTTGGCATCCTTCCCACAGAGGACAAACGTGTTTCCTTTTCTATTACCCCAAATATTCCAGAAATAACCCAAGCCAAACTCTTTTCTAGCTGGGGCAGGGTTGCTGCAGGTGCTGGAAGCATTTGCTGGCACCACCGGTACCCTCAGCCCCTGGGAGCACTGCAGACTGAGCTCCCCTGCCCATCCTACACCTCTAGAGGGTACCAAACTCTTTAATTGTGCCTCCTTCCCTGCCTCAACCCTTCCTGTTTTATTAATTTAATTTCTTCCTTTATTTTCCTGCTCCCTTTCTTCATGGAAAATCCCCCTGATATTTCTGTGTTTCATCGTAACATCACACGCATTTCTACATATGAAAGCAGCTGGGCACCCTGCGTGCAGGAAGCTGCCTGTGCTCCAGGAGAGGAGAAAGGGGGACATTTCTTCTGGGCTCTCACTAAAGGCTGCTGGTGCCTGCTGTGGCCTCAGCCGCTGCTTGGTCCCGCCAGCTCCCAGGAGATGCCATGCGGAGCAGCGAGGGAGGAGATTAAAGGTTTCTCTCACCTGCTCTGGCTCCGCAGCGCAGCTTCATACCACGACCAGGAGTATAACGACTCCAGTGCAATGTCCAGAGGATTCTTTTGATCCCAAAAAGGGGATTTTTTTCTAATGGCTGGCAGAAATAGAAAGCACTAGCAGCTGCTGCTGGAAGGCAGGACGCCTCTATCATGGCTCCCATCTCATGCGCTTTGCTTTCTGCTGCTGCGTGCCCAGTGCTCATCTACCCCGGCAAAGGTGGGTTGCAGTGTGGTCCAGTAATGTTCAGTCTGTTCCTCCAGGCAAGTACTTCTGGAGACTGACTCGCAATAAGCACTTGGTCTCCCTCCAGCCGGCTCAGATCCACCGTTTCTGGCGGGGCTTGCCGCTCAACCTGGACAGCCTGGACGCGGTCTACGAGAGAACCAGCGACCACAAGATCGTCTTCTTCAAAGGTGAGAGCGAGCATGGTGCTGTAGGCAGCACGTGTGTCTTTCTGGTGTAGATCCCAGTGTCAAGGTACCTTGGCAGCATTTTGACCTCTTCTGAGGCAGGAGACACCAGTGTCAGCCATTGAGCATCTCCCAGGGCAGGTCCCAGGTCTGTTGTCCGTGCATCAGGCCAGGAGAAACCAGCTCGTAGGGAGGGCAGGCCAAAAGTAGCAGTTATGTTCCCCAGACAGCAAGGGAAATGCCATTGAAGAAAAACTTCAGGCAAACATAACTGAAATCTTTGCTTTCCAAGAACAAAATAAAAGCAGGAAGCACTCACATACACGCTTTACGGGTGTTGTGTTCCTTCTTTGGCTTTTCCTCTTTTTGGTGTTTGTTGCTGAGAAGTGACTAGGATACAATAGAATAGAATAGAATCATTAAGATTGGAAAAGACCTCCAAGATCATCAAGTCCAACTGTCACCCCAACACCAAGATGCCTACTAAACCATGTCCCAGAGAACCTGCAGAGGGAACAAAAATGAAAACCTGAAAAGCTTGGCTTTGCTCATTATATTTGTTACTTTTTTTTTTCTTAAAATAAGTGTTACAATCCTTTCCTTTTTTTAAAACCTCTCACAAGTTTCTTTCAGAAGAGCTGGAGGAAAGAGATTATCTCATGGTTCCTACACAAATGTCCAAGTCCCCCACAAACTGTCGTCCATCCTGGTTAGACATCACCCATGCACTGAAAGTCAGCCAACCCCTGGCAGGCATCAGCTCTTGTTTCAGAAGGGTTTTGCACTTGAAGAGCTAAATACATCCCAGCCCTCGGTGCTCCCTGGCTGGAAATTGCTTTTTGTCTCCCAACCGTTCTGCTCCAAGCATGGTGCAATTACTGTTTTTAGAAGTGCTGAACCAAGCACTTCTGAAAGCAATAATTTGGTTTTGATTCCTCCAGCGAGGCTGGAGGAATGGGTTACATCCCGCACGAGCCTCTGCGCTCGCAGAAGCGTTTCCAAGTGCGGCCAAAGCCCTTGCAGGCTGAGCGCTGCAGAGCCGTGCTGAGCCCTGCATCTCCCCAAGGAATGGCCAGTTAAAAGCTGCTCCAGGCAGCCCACCCTGCTCTGCCTGCCTGCTAATCCAGAGGGAATGGTGCCAGCTGGAGCACAGCAGCCTGGCACCAGACCCTCCCTGCAGACCACGGCTGCACCCGCTCGCTGCCTTCCTTCCTTTCCTCCCTCCTCTCTTTGCTGGGCAGGGACAGACCTCTCGCGGCTGGTGTCCAGGGGCTCCTGCTGGCCGCATTTGGCTTGTGAGGGCAGAATTACAGCTGTACCACAGCTGGGCTCTTGTCCCTGCAAGGCACAGCGCTCCGTGGCCATGGATGATGTGTGTGTTAGTCCTGCCCAGCTCCTAAGATTAAACTCAAGATTTTCTTCCCAGCTATAAAATACTGTCTCGTTCTCTCCCTCCAGAGCTGTTTCATTGATCCCTGGACAGAAACCAAAGCACACAAATTACCCCGGCCTCCAAGGTCCTGCTGGTGATGCATGGGCATGTGTTTAAGTGCCTCTTCAGATTTTCTAGAAAACCGAGGGAGGAAAAAGCCTGATCTTTAAAACAGGTTGTGTGATAGCCAGAAGGACACTGCAGATTCCCAGAGAGACATTGTACAAACAGAAAGACTGCCTCAGTGGTTAGAGGATTATGTAGGAATTGAGACATCTGGGTTCATTTTCTTGTTCTGCCACAGACCATGGGCCAGTTGTGTTTCATTTTTATCTGAAAAAGCCCCATATTGACAGTTCTCTCCTGCCCAGGGGAGGGCCAGAGCTGGGGGGTGGTGGTGGCTGTGTAGGACACTTGAAGAGCAGTGAATTTCTCAGATTTTTCCAGCCCCTGTGCATCCTCCTTACACCTCTCAAAATCCACAGGTCCTTCAGCCTGGCTGGCTCTAAAAAGAGCAGTGGTGATTTCTCTTCCAAAGTGGGACGGCGCTTTGGTTCTCGGGAGTCTGCAGCAGGCAGACAGTGCTCAACTTGCCCACTAAAGCTGTGTGTAACTTTCTGTTTCCTGCAGCTGGGTATCGGGCAGAAATCAAAGGGGCAGAAAACCAACTGCCACCACCACATGCATAAAAGTGATGAGTGTACTAACGCTGTCGGCATGTTTGTGTCCTGGGACCGTCGCGCCTGCAGCTGTTCAGGAGGGAAGCGGGGCTACGCTCCATGGAGAGCCTGGCACAAAAACCAGCAACCATTCAAAGATCAAGGTTCCCCATCGGGCTGCTGCCTTCCCATCCCCATCCTTCACTGCCAGCCTCAGTCCTGAGGATTGTCACGGCCACAGATAATGAAACATCAGCTCGTCTGTGGGGAAATGCTGGTTTCGGCTGTGAAACAAATGTGGTCTTGCTCTGTGCTTCTCTCCTTTCCGCAGGGGACAGATACTGGGTCTTCAAAGACAATAATGTGGAGGAAGGATACCCACGGCCGATCTCAGACTTCGGGCTGCCACCGGGAGGAATCGACGCCGCTTTCTCCTGGGCCCACAATGACAAGACTTATTTCTTTAAGGACAATCTCTACTGGCGCTATGATGACCACGAGCGGAGGATGGATCCCGGGTACCCTTCAGAGACCATCCTGTGGAAGGGAATACCAAGCCCTTTAGATGATGCCATGAGGTGGTTAGATGGTGAGTCCATATGCCAGCTCAAAAAAACACAAGGAAAAAAATTCAATGCTTCACTTGCACTTGAGTTGTAGCCCCTTCTACCATGCCTGCTGACATAAACTGCTCGGCCCCAGATGGGGTGACACTTTCTGGTGTCTGAAAGCTGAAGAGGGAGGTGTGCCTCCAGCCAGAGCTCCTTGCGCTGTGCGCCACTCGCTAAAAGACATAATTTCAAGCAGGCAACAAAAATATCCCGGGGGCCTAATAATTTGATTTTATTAAAAGAACACAGTTGATGTTGTTTTGCAGTGATTTTTACCCTAATACGTGCTGGTTTGCTCTTCACTGAATTTGTTGTCATTGGATTTTTAGCTCGATATATGAGGATGTGGACAGAAAATATTTTTAAAGGAGATGTTTCCCCGGAGTTATGACTTATTTTCCAGGGATGAGATCTCTCAGCTGTTTCTTCTCCCTGAAAAGACCACAAAAAATTTGTCACAGGAGATGTTTAAAACCAGCAATTCGCTCACAGCAAAGTGGCACTTCCAGGTTTTATTTACCGGTGACCTAACAGTGTAATAGCAACCAATAAACCAGGCATAGGGGAGGGACATTTCCAGAGGCTTTTCAGACTGAGTTCCTGAAGCTGTTGAGGGCAATCGGCCATACACATGGGTAGGAGTCCTCTGTGAGCATGGGACCTGCTTAGAGAATTCACAGCCTCCCAGTTCAGAGTGGAAAAAATGTCCCCAAAGAGCAGAAGGTGGCCAGGGCTGTGCGAGGCTCAGGTTATTTATCTGAGCGCAGGGTTAGCAGCACACACCCCGGGTCATTAACAGGTAGGTGAGGTCTTCTTCAGCCTTACCGTGCCCTGTTAGAAGATTGTCCATTGACTGCCACTGAGAGATGTGCATGGTGTGTCCAGCTGTGCATTTATTGAGGGCTTTTACCCTGCAGACCCTTGGTACTAGGGGATGCTTTGGCTCTAGGAGCCACCATAGAAGAGGTGACATCCCACCACCTGCCTCCCATCTGTCTGGTGGCTCCTGCCTGGTGCGAGAGATGCTGGCTGGGTGTAGCATCATCTTTGAGAGCATCCCACCAGCAGCTGCTGTGCTCCTGCAGTGAGAGAGGGTGTTGGCAACAAGCAGTGGTATAGCATCTGCCTCTGCTCCCCAGGGCTCAGCTGGAGTGGGAGTGCTCCTCTGCTGCTCCAAGTGCTCCTGTGCCCTCTCCACTGGGAGAGTGCCCATCACCACTCATCTTACCTTTGGGTTTTGGTCTCTTCACAGGTGCAAGTTACTTCTTCAGGGGCAAGGAATACTGGAAAGTGCTGGACAGTGACCTGGAGGCCCAGCCTGGTTACCCCCAGTCCATCGCTAGAGACTGGCTGGTGTGCAGCGACATGCAGTCCGACTCCCCAGAAGCAGCCGGGAGCAGCAGGACTGGGGCACGCTCCAAACCGGGGCAGCACGACGAGAGCCGCTCAGAAAACGGCTACGAGGTCTGCTCCTGCACCTCAGCCTCCCCGTCCCTCCGGGCTTGCCCTGTGCTCAGACTGTCGGCCAGCCTCATGCTGACGAGCGTGTGGACAGCAGCGCTGATGTGTGCAGCCCTATGACATCGCATCCCACCGACGAGACAACGCCGTGGTGCTCCAGGGAGGGGAGGTGGATACGATCCCGTGATGCTAACTGCTGCAAGCAGAAAAACATTCCTAGGAACATGCCAGTGAAGAGTTTGAATTCTCCATGAGAAATGAACAGTGGTTTTTTTTGTTTTTTTTTTCTTTTAAATTTTAGTTTAAAGGTCTAATAACAGATTTTGAGTTCTGCACCTTCTTATTCCCCTATCCGGTTAAAGATGAGAGCAGCCTAATGTTGAATTTAGAAATGTTCCATAGAGAGGTGTTGCTTTGGATGTTTAAACACAGCCAACGAGGGAGGGGAGAGCTGCTGTGATGGAATGGGAACGGAAGAGATGCTGCTGAGACAGACGGCAACATCCCGGAGGAGAGGCAGCGAGGCTATAGGCGAGAGGTAGTTATACGCTGACACAACTACACATCCCATTGGATGTACTAGGTAGGAAGAAACTTTGACTCCACTAAGATTAACTGCAAGGTGATGATTTGCTGTCAGACCTGCTTGTCAACTGGTGTCTTGGTAACCTGTATCAGTTTCTATGGGTCAGAAACACCTTTGCCTTTCGGAAGGCAGTGCAGCTTATCTTTGTATCCGAGTCACTGGAATTTAACAATTTCTCTAATAAACCTTGGCTGCCTACACAGAGATCTCCCCATCCTCTGCCAGACCACGGCTGCCACCTGCAGTGAGGTGCTGACTGCTGAGCTCAGGAGCAGCCTCGCCTCTCTGCGAGGAGCAGCCTTGCTGAGTGCAGCCAAACGGGATGCGAATACCCCCACCGCCCCAGCCTAACCCCTGCACGTGAACTCCTCCTCCTGGAGTTCCTGTTTCAGGTCGGTTTATGTTTGGGGAGGGATGAGGATGTATCATACTCATTTGTGACTATCATACCTGGCTACGCTGCGGAGGATGTGCTGGAGGGAGGAGGGATGCTGCGTAGTCAGCCTCAAACTCTTCTCGATGCCTCTGCCAGGAGCTTGGAGCAACAGAAACAAGATCAAGCACTGCATTAGGATGTTGCTGGGGTTTGGTTTGGTTTGGTTTTTTTTCTCACTGCTAATCCATTTTCCGCAGTATAATTTGGGCATCTGAGAGTCCTTGAAAGTGGTGAGTGAGAACCTGTGCTAGGAACTGCAATCAGAAAGGCCAGGGTCCTCCAGTCCGATGTCAAGGGGTGATAAAGGAGGGAAATGGGCAGCAGCTGCAGGGACACGCTGTTCTTCTCTGCCCTGCTTCTGCAAAGCTCCTGCAGAAATGGCTCCTGCTGCCTCTGCCAGAGCCAGCTCCCAGGGGAGACCCGGCAGCAGGCAGGCGGCCGCAGGCAGCGTCACCGTGGGACCCGGGAAGACACCCTTTTTTTTCCTGTGGTTTTATTTTTTAGTCTTCCTTCACAAAATAAATATCCAGAAGCTGCACCTGAAGGATGAGAGGAGGCAGGGACATGACTAGCATGGCTTCTATGGCTTCTCCAGCCCATCCAAGGAGCCTGTTGTGGTGTCAAGGATTGGTGGCCCTGCAGTCATGCTGATGTGCTCACAGTGGTGCTGGGACCCACACTAATGGGACATCAAGTTAAATTAAGTTTATTTAACATGGGGGGACTGTGATTTATAAATAAAGCCTGTGGAAAGGCTTTCAATACAGCCTTCTTTACTTCATATTTGATGATCATAAGTGGAGCGGGAATCGCTGCTGCTAGAGAGCCCTCAGGGAGGATGCTGCTGTCTCCTGACGGTATGTGGCTTCCCTGGGATGGAAATGGGAGCCACAGTGTTTCCCATCGAGGTCACCAGTTCAGTGCAGGGTCAGCTGGGCTGGGGCATCAGGAGGCGATGTCCATGGCACAGACACCATTACAGTGAGCACTGTGGTGTTCAGGGTGCTGCATGGTTCCCCCGTGGGGACACAGCATCCCACATGGGCCAAGCGGTGCAGATCCATCAGTGAAAGCGTCCCGTGCTTTGCAGACCCAAAGCACAGAGAGCCCTGCACCCAGCAGCTACGTGGGCCCCGCGGCTCCCACACGGTGCCTCTGCAGCTGCTCCTCTGGGCACGGTGCGTTTGGAAATTCCTGGCCAGTTCCAACCGCATTTGCAGATCGCTCGTAGTAGAGGCAACGGGTACAAATCACAGCACGAACCTGCTACTTGGGGAAGTTAATTTCCTGGGTTTTCCCCTAAAGCTGGACTCACTGCGTGTTCTTCTGGATCTGGGGAGGATGGGCGCTGTCTCTGAGAGGTGCTGAGTGGGTGCACAGCCACTGAATGGCAAATGTGTGTGTGGGTAGGGGAGGTCCCACTGCCAGGGGCACAGCAGAGGTCGGGGGCAGCAGGCCAGGTTTGGGCGAAAGGCAGCACGGGCATCGCCAACACAGCTACAGGAAGACAGCAGAGATGGTCGCTGGCACCGCTCCCCAGCCCGGAGCTCTGCCTGCAGGGACACAGGCTTGCTTCCCAGTGGATTAAAAATAAGAATGTAACATATAAATGCGGTCTCTGTACTCCTGAATTTTGCTGATGCTCTGCTGCCAGGCTCCCTGGCATTGTCCCTGTATTCCTCCAGTCCTACCCAGAGTCCCTGGGCCAGCTCTCCTCCACAACAGCATCCTTACTCTTAGCTGGAAACGCGACCTCCACCCTCCACAAAAAATAACCTGAGCATCATACTCCTATTGCATATTGCCCAGTCTGGATATTTTCTGACTATTTAAATTCTCAGAGGATTTTGTGAGGTCATTTCAGATTTCAAATACTTCTCCTATGTTATAGCAGAGATGGGAATTTAAAGAGGAAGCACTGGCTAGCTGAACCCACGAGTATTTAAAGCTGAAAACCTGAGTTTGCCCAGCTATGGTTGCTGGGGCTGGCTCCAGGGCCTCAGTCAAGGTTTTTCCTAGCTCTCACTCCCACCCATCCCTAGGCTCAGCCAGCCCTCGAGGCCTTTTCTGTTTTGCTACCATAAAGAAAAGCAGAAGGAAAAAAAAAATAATAAGGTGGGCAGGAGCAGTATTCAAATGACAAAGCTATGGCAATGCCTGGATTTTTAAAAAATTAATAACAAGTCATCTCAGAGAAGACCTGGGATTTAACAGCTTGAGAAACACAAGTTATTGAGAAGAGACTCATCTTTATTGCTGATTCAGATCATAAGGCAGGCATGTGTGCGACAAGGGTCCCTGCCTCCCATAGCCCCATCAGAAGATGCCCCTGCACAGCTGTGGGCCAGGAGAGCCCTGCGTGGGGACCAGCCCTGTGGCTCAGGTGGAGCTGTGCTGGGTGATGCCCTATATCAGCAGGTGGGATTGTGCTCCTCAAACCTTCCTGCCTTGCTGCAGCTCCTGGAGATGGAGCTCTTCTTTTGCTGCTTGGGTGGCAGTTTGGGAGAGGACTGATACCAGAGCTGTCTCCAGTCCTGCCACTTTGCTTTTTCCATCTCCTTTGCCAGGTGAGTGTGGCGCGTGAGCTAGGGCTGTGCCTGGTGCTGCTGTAAGCAGGAGAAGCAAGCCCAAGGGATGTTTTGTCTAGGGGAGGGGGGCTTGTCCTGGCTCTCCATGTCCCAGCAGTTCCTGGTAAGCTTGGTGCTGTGGATCACTTGCTTTTCCCTGAAATTTCTAGACAGGGTTAGTTGGCCGGCCTCGTGGGGTTGGAACAGGCCACGGGAGGGATGTGAGACAGCCAAAAGCAGGAGCACACAGCTGAGTAAGAGTCTATAAGAAGAGCAGCTTGAGCTAAGAATAGGAGAGGGTATTAGAGCTGGATGACATGTGGAGGATTTCTGTAGGCGTGTGCTGGGGCTGTAAATGGGGAAGCGGAGGGACTGTCTCTGGGTTTCTGCAGCACCAGTGATTGCTGACCTCGTGGCACTAACAAAGCTATTGCAAGAGCTGCCAGAGCAGCTCCCTGTCCTCCACCCAAATTTCTGGTCCCTGGCTTAAAAAAACAAACCCCAAACCTCTGGGATTTATGATCCTCTCAGCAATGAAGCACTAGGCTGCCAGCTTGAGTGGGCTTATTTCTCAATGGTATGGAAGGATCTGGGTAAGCCCCCCTATCCCCCTCCTTTTTTTTTTTTTTTGTTTTGTTTTGAGGGCTTTGAGCTTGACTGCACACCCACACCAGTCAAATAAAATGAAACCTAGGCCTGGCTCTTGCTAGGACAGTGCTCAGTCTGCTCCAAGCAGCTTTCAGCAAGCACAGTTTGGCAGGGGACAAGCTGCACTGACAACAGGGCCACTGGGACACTGGCTGCGGTGAGGACAAGACTTGTCAAGCTTCCCAGGGAACTGCATCAGGATTTATGGGTTGTGGCCACTCATCTTTGGGCTTCATGTGAGGAAACATATCCAGAGGAGAGGCCTTCCCCCAGCCTCTGACAAGCTGAACCAAGCCAATGTATTGTGCAGTTGGAAACCTTGGGAGCAGAGACCCTCTCACTCCAGGTCAGACATTTGGTCTGTTCTTCTCAGCCAGAACAACAGGAGGCTTTGTGGGGGGAGCACAGGTGATGGCTGCGGAAGCCTGTTTGTATGCAGGGCCTCTCCACTAAATTTCAAAGGGCTGAACTGCCTGATTTTGCTTCCCATCCCAGCTGTGCTGCAGGAACAGCCAAACTGGGATGGCCCCTGGCACGTTCTCCCTGTGGAGTGGAGCAGGGAGCTTGGTGGTTTGGGGGAAACTCCTTCACAACGTCTCTTTCCTCTTCCCAGACAATTCAGAGAAATTGATGGTTATTCTGTACCTGACGCTTATTTTGTCTGGGGAATAGAAAATTATGGTATTGGGCAGTCTTCGTGTGGAGATTGTCCATTCTCGGCTGTCCCAAAGCATTATGGCCATCTCGCCTCCTGTAACTTCTCCAGTCCTGGGGACTTATCCTGTTTACCTGGATGACAGCTATATGCTGCATGCCTCAGATCCTACGTGACAGCAAGGAGGCAGCACCATGGGATGGGTTTGCTTGTTTTCAAAGTTGCCAGGTAATGAAGGAACTGTGGCCAATGAGGGCTTGCTGTGACAAAACCCTGCTTCTGCCTTGAAACCCTGCCTTTGAGCAGAGCTCCCGGGGAGGGGTTTGCACGGAACTGTTGGCCTCACTTATTTGCATTGCTGGGCTCAAACTTATCTGAAATGTCATCATTAATGCTCAACCAAGGCCCTTAACTGCTCTAATTTCCTGAGCATGCAGAAGCAAAGGGCTCCGTGTTTTACAGCAATCAGCTGCTTTAACCCTCCCTTTTTCTACTGCTGTGTTCATCCTCCCTTTTTCCTCATTTGCTGCTGTGAAGTTCTCCCTCCCCTTTGCAAGAATACACGGGTTGGGCTGGAGTTGGTGGTCTCTTAGGGAAGAAAATCCTGGAGCTCTGCAGGCACCAGTGGTTAGAGAGCTTCTCATATCTTTCTATAACAGATCACCACCACCCATTAGAGGACAGCATGACCTCAGCCCAGGGTCACGAGGATCAGAAATACCACATCGTATTTGGTGAATCTCCAATAGTCTGACCTGGGAACATGAAGTTGGGAGAAAGCAGGATTGGAGTGACTTGAGAACATCTACAGAAGGGAGACTTGTGTGATGGGATCGATGGGTGTCTGTGGTGCTGCTTTAGAACATCTATCCAGATGTGCCTGCTGGGCAGCAGCAGAATTCCCAGGTTTCAATTAATATGTGTGTAAGGAAACCTTGAAGAGTGGAGCGATTTGGCTGTAACTCTGGATGCTCAGCTCTCTCTTTCTTCTGAGGTGCCCCTGCAAGCAAGTGAATTTCTGCTTTTCCCAGTCCCCTGCCTTGGAGGGATGCAGATATTTTGCTTCCCAGGGAGGAGAGAGCATTTCTAGTACTTGGCAAGAGGTTGCACAGTGCTCCCACACCCAGTCTCCCTCATATCCTCCCTTCTGTGATGGGGGGGATGTGAGAGGGGGACTCTGAGGTGTCCTTGTCACATGAGTGCAGCTTGCAGTAGGTCTTGTCTGGAAATACATGGATCATATTCTAGTCTCATAAAAAAAACACAATGCCTTGTGTAGGCTGGTGAGTCTTCTAAAAAAAGAGTGGACTGGCTCAGGAGGGAGCAGCTCATCAGGAATGTGCTTCCTTTATCTCTATTGGCTATGGAAGGCTTTCATGATCATTTACAACCAGGACAAACAAGTGAGATCAGAAACCCCCTAAGCAACAGCCATGCTCAGGCAAGAAGGGCTTTGTGGGGCCCATGCTAATCCTATTCTGCAAAGCACATGCCAAACACTTGGCACCCCTTGCATTTATAGGAATGAAGTCATGTCCCTGTTGGCTTCTACCTCCTTCGGGGGTACTGATGGGTGCTACCTCTCAAAGCTCTTCTCCCTGCAAGCCTGCCAGGGGAGCAAGCTCATGGCTGCCCTAGGAAGCGTGTCTCTAAATAGTTTCACTCTGGCAGCACGAGGCAGTGGAGCCCGATTGTTATTCTTAACCTTGGGTCAAACAAGGTAGCAGTGACGTAATGGAAGAACTTTGCTCTGCACGCTGTCACGGCAGCTCCAAAGCATGGCTCATCCATCAACTGCTCTGTTGTGACCTGCGGTGAAACTTGTGTCCTTCTGTTTGCTGCTGCAAAGGGGGGTGGCCCCAGTGCTTCTCTTCCACTGGCATTAGCCATTTCTCATTAGCGATGTGAGATGCTCTTCTCCACACTGCCAAAGTTGGTCTGTTTATCTACAGTTGCCCACTCTGCTGGGAGCCAGGCAGGCTTCCTTGCCTCCCATGTTACCACCAGCGCAGGGCTTTGTGCCTTGCCCTGCTCTACCAGGGTGAGTGACTTGTAGCTGTGTGAGCCTCTGTAGCTTGTCTGCCTCTGCAGACCCTGGGCAAAGCCCAGAGGAGAACATGTCTCCTTCCATGGGTATCTGAAGACTGACAGGGACTGAGTTGGGAAGTGCTTGCCAGGAAATGCTGATCCCTTTGTAATTCCTTGGGTCCCAACAGGAGGCTGCTGAGAGAAAAGGGCTTGAAAAATATCTGAAGGGGCTGCTTTACCAGCTCTGAAGAAATATTCCCCTCTGCTGTGCTCCCAACACATAGGGAATGCTCTGATGCTATCCTGAGCCTTGCAAACACAATTAAGGCTCTGAGTTTTAATTCCACTCTGCTTCCTCCTTGTTTGTCTGTGTCGCTAAGGGCAAGCAAACAAAAACTCGCCAGCAGGCTCCACCAAGAGGCATTGCTGTGTGCCCGCCGGCCTGGTCATGCAAGGTGTGTGTGTTTATGCACGTGCTATCTCCAGGTTTGTTTGGACCGGGCAGGTGTGCCCGGCGGAGCTTGGGCTGTAATCGCGTCACAGATAGCAGAGAGAAAGTGCGGGTTTGTTCTCTGCCTGGTGCCAGGGCTCTCACCTCACTTGAACCCGGCTTCTGAAGCACGTTGGCATAGATGGATGTGCTCTGATAAATGTTAAGAAATAATTCAAACGTATATCGGTGAATATCCATCACACCACTGAACTTTTCAAGGTGAGTATTTTGGGTTGTGGTTCCCAGCGCCACAGAAGCGGCTCAGCTGCAGCAGACCAGTTTGTGCAGATGCTGTGTCTGGTTGAGCCCATCTTTGAGCAGAGCAGCAAAGACCACATTGCTATTGGACTTTCTCCTTCACTTCTTTCCTCTTGAAGCCATGAGTGCAGAGCAGATTTTTTTTTTTTTCTTTTTGGACTTGTATTCTAAACTGGAGACAAGCAGCCGCTTGTGATTGCTGGAGAAACCCAGTGCCAGGAGGGAGAGCGGAGCGGCAGCCAGCTGAGGAGACAGTGCCTTCACCTCAGCTTGGTCCTTGTCCCCGGTGCAAGCGCAGGTCACTGACCTCCGTGGTGGGTGTTTGGCTCAAGGGCTGTCTTCTGAATCCTCTGGGCTCTCCAGCTTCCCTCCCCGGGCCATGAGCCAGGAAGCCAGGCCTATCAACCCAGGGGCTGTTTGTTTTTCCACCAGCTGTTTAAACTGTGCCAGCGCTATCAGCGAAACCAGGTCTGCTCGTGGCCTCTGGTCACCTGCTCCTGTGCTTTTTGAGGATGAGGGAACACCTTGCATCAGTTTTCACAGCACCAAACACAAGGTGACCATGTTGTCACTATTTATAAAGACAAACCAGCCCTACAACAGCAGTGCTGTGTAATTGGACTTGTAGCAGATGTAAAATTGAGGGGCTAGGACAAACGTGTGGTCGTGCAGCTGGGGTCACTGAGCTTTCTGGTGGCACTGCCCTCACTCTGACTAAGGACAGGAAAATGCCATTATTTTGAAAGGTGCTGTTTGTCTGGTTAATGCTTTGCTCTGTGCAAGGGGGATGTGACCAGGCTGGAGCAGTTCTGAGGAAGGTCCAGGTTTGGATCACCTGGAGTTCTGCTCAGATCTGGAGTCTTTTGGTGGTCGGTTTGGTTCTGCTCATACCCTCACAAGCAGCAGATTTACCTGCTAGAGTTTCTGTCCCATGCCGCTCTTCATGATCAACAACGGTCCTTGATCTGTGCCCTGATAAGGCTCCAGGAACCACCTCACCCTACCCATGTTGGTGCTCCAGCCCTGCGCATGTGGACACAGCCTTGGGAACAGCGTCTGCCTCTCCCATATGCTGGCTTCGGCTCCTACCCAGCTCTGCCTCTATAGCTTCTCCCACCCCAGCAAAAACAAATGCAATCCGCTCGTGTGTGTGCTGCAAGAGCCCTGCTAGGAACAAAGAGAAGTTCAAATATTTGCATTGGGTTGTTACTCTTTCCATTCAGGCAATAAATGACAGGCTTCAGCAGAGCCTATTGGTGCTGAGCCCTGGATTTCCACCACGCTGGCTCCAGCTTCACCACCTCACCAAGATTAAACACCTACAATTTACAGTTGCGTTTTGACCTGAGGGGAAATGACTGAGAGTGATTGAAATATGGCCTTTAAAAATTGAAAAAAATCATCAGACTTTCCCTGTGTCAAATGGGAAGTGTCTGGTCTTTGTGTGCAGTTTCACACAGACCAGCATTTTCACCATGAACTCTGGAGCTCTGTTACTGATTTCTGTCCTAGGGTCTGGAATGCAAGCTGCCGGCCTGCACGCAAATATTTCAGAGCTGACTTTCTTCGGAAAGTCCCAAGCTCAAAGGCACATGGAGGCCTGAGTTTCTCTGGGACTGGAGCTCTTATTTCCATTTGGCTTGAGCTGATCAAGGAGCTAAAGATGCCTCCTAACAAATTGATTCATGAACTTCAGATCTCTGCTTCACAGTATCTGGGAAGCTGCTGTGCTTCAGCACTTGGTAAACCCAGGAACAGAATGGTGAAACAGCCTCAGGTGTGAACTAGCTCAGAAAATGAGCTGGTGTGGTGTCACTGACCTGTTCAAAACTTAGGGGATAAAGAAAGGAAAGGCATAATCCAGCCTTATGGGATTCAACGTACCAATGTGCCAGATCAGTAGCAAAGTATTGCAGGGAGTGCAACCGTCCCACGCTGCAGCTACAGCAATACAGAAATGTTTTATGTAGTTTAAATTCTCTCTTAACACAGAAAGAAGAGGTAGGCAGCCATCAGGGCAATGACTGCGAGTTGGGCTTGTTTTGTTTTGTTTTTTCCTGTCATACTAAAATAATGTTGCATAAGATACCCATGAGTTGAACGTCTGCAGTTAAAATAAAAAAAAAAAAATATCCCAAGGAATCCCACATTGCTCTGTCTTGTGGGGTCTGCTTGGCTCTGTGCCACTCGTGATGTTAGTTCAAGAGCAGGGATCTGTGATGGAGGAAGCAATAGTGGATGTTTCTGCCCTGGGGCAGAGTTCATACTCCACCTGGTTCACTTCTGAGGGATAGGCATGATGTGCTGATGGCACTTTGGCTGTAAAATGATCTGGGAATGTAGCTGGGTTGGTTTTGCTAAGTTATGTAAGCAGTTTTTGCCAATTTTTGGAGGAAAAAAAAAAGTTATCTGTGGCATGACTTGATCTCTAACCAGATGGGAGATCTCAGTAGCCCAGGCCTGGAGATTTCTATGTGCTCTGCTTTGTGAATTCTACCTTTTTTTTCTTCTCCCCTGCCACCCATTTTGGTCTCTTTCTCTGTATTACTTTGGATGTTCCCTCATGACCAGAAAGTCACAGTGCTGCCAGCCTTTCCTACCATCAGTCTGGACTGGATAACTTCATGTGCTTGACAAATTCTGATTGCCTTCTCAAGTTAATTTGGTATTTTCCATTAATGCCACCATGAGTTTTCTGGCTCAGAAATGTCTTATCAGGAATTCATCAGCCCTGAAACCTAAAGGGCTGCATCTTCAGGTTTGAATACTGTCCAGAATTACCTTCTCTTGGTGCTGTGCTTTGGAAGATATCTCTAGTGTTTCATTTTACACAACAGGCAGTACTTCCCTAATATTATAGCATAAGGCTACTTCAGGTAACTGAAAAACTATCAAACATGTAAAGAGCTTCAGGAGAAAAAAAAATAGTGTCAGAGATGACACTTCTGGCTTCCTTTTTTGTCCTGTTCTTTATATGCAGCAGAGACAAGAAGCACTGTTGGAGTCTGCTTCAGCTTTGGTCTGTATTTCCAAAAAGGATCTATTTTGGCAGGCTCTTTAAGCTCCCTCCTCCTCAGTTTGGTCAATTCTGAGATCGTGTAAGAGCTGAGGAATCTCCCAGTAGCCCGCTTCTCTAAGTGCTCTGTCCTGTTTTGCTTCTAGGCTCAGCCTGACACTTGACAGTCACGCCTCCTGGGGCTGTAATAAAAGCACGTATTAAAATGTAGATATTCCAGGCAGGGAGTAGAAGTTGGGTAGATGCTACATTGTCCACATTTTAAATTCAATTTCTTGGCATAGCCTGACCCTAACATTCACGGACTGATGTGTTTCAGGAGCGGGTAGCAGAGGGATAAATCTGCAGCACTGGCAGGGGTAAAGGCCAAAGACACAAAGGTACAAGGACATAACTTTGCTAAACGTTTCCTTTTTCAAGGTAAATGCAATACAGGCTTAAAACAAACCCTTTGCAGAGGCTATGTACGCATCATTTTATATTTAAAAACAGGTGATTGATAGCAGTTCTCGCAATCAGCACAAGGAGTCCTGTTGGCAGCTTCCTGGAAAACACGTGTACACAGCAAACCTGTTACAATGACCTGCATAAAAGGTACTACACTTTAATGAAACTCGTGGGTAAAGAGCAAAGAGGCCTTGGTTTCTTGCATAACAGAAGAGGAGGGGGAAAAAAAAAAGGCAGATCTTATGTAAATCAGTAATGCACAAGCCAGTCATTTTGAGTAGTTAAAGCCAGCATTAAACCCATTCTGTAATCATCACACACTGTGGACCTGGAGCATCTTCATTACTTTTGTTCTCCTGAAATTTTTCACCTCTTCTCCCCTGGCAGAGGGAATTGGGCAGGTACACTGGCAGCCTTGTGGTCCAGCAGCCCAGTGGTTCCTCATTCCTACTTGCAACCTCTGGTGCTCCAGTGAAGAGGCATTTGTATTGAAACAGCCTAATGTCAGCAAGTGTTCTGAGAAGCTAAAGAGCTGGTGAGAGCTTTGCTAAAGAAAATCCAGAATCCTGTGCTATTCAGGACCTCTCGGCAGGGTAGCTAAATAATGCACTGCTGCTGCGACGCGTAGTGATGCCTTCACGTGGCTGATGCCGTGCTGACAGCTGGGGACAGGCGAGACATTTCCTGCGTGATGCAGACGGCATGTGCCTCTGCTGTATCATGAGGGAACTGGCTGAACGATTAGAAGGAGGACACTTGATTTCCTGTGTAATAACAGATCCTCTATGATTCAGATAAGAGTATACTTATGTTGTTAAAATGGTATAATTTGCTCCAGGGCCTATTTGTGCATGGTCTTTCTAACCGAATCCAACCACAAAGAATTTCTGATCAAATTAGGCAGGTTGGTGTGACATGGGTGGGTCTGTTGGCGGCAGCTCTCATCCTCAGTGACAGTGCTGACTTGCAGTGCCTGATGGCGTTTGTGTTGTATTTCTTTAAATCTTTAAATGCTGTTGGGATGCACTACTTGGATATGGGGAACCCTCCCTCTGAAGCTCACTGTAAGAAAAACCAAGCCTCTTCTCTACAAAGGCGTAATCCTCCCAGCTCTCACTCGTGTGCAATGATCAGAATGAATATGCGTGCGTGAGACAAAATGAGCATGCATCTTGCCATGGCTGTTCTTCCTACTCATGTCCAAGGGCTTCTTCTGTGTCAGAGTCACAGGGGCAGCCCTCTGTGCCTTACACGGCAGTCTGTACCCATGCAGGTACTGGCAGATTTTGTCATGGCCTTAATTTGGTGTCCTGTGACACATTAAACTGATGCCACAGTGGTTACACGTGTGTCTCAAGCTGATTCTCTTCCTAAGCCCGTTGGCTGGCATTAGCCAGCTCCTCGGCTGGCACGAGTCAGTACAATTAGAATTGTTTCATCTGGCTGAGGCTCTGGGCTTCTATACGAGTGCGATGTTAAATTGAGAATGGTTGAGTATAGTCTTAAAACACACAGCCTGAGGACTGTGAAGGCCTTGGAGTTTTCCAAGAAAGATATCATGTTAGTTCAAAAGATTAAGACTGTTTACAGAAAAATCTGATTCTCAGTGTAAACCCTGAGATCTGAAGGAAGTTATACCAAACAAATCCTAGTCTTAGGAACTACAGGATAATCTCATAAAAAAATAAACAAGTTATCTTAAAACAAATAGTTCCAGTGTTCCTCTCCCATAGAGATTTTATTGGCATTTAAACTTTATTCTTCTGCCTATTTTTTCCCTTTATCCATCATACATAGCTTCTGAAGGAGAAAATCTCTGTTAACTTGTAATCAGTATTGTTGGAATGATACAATATGTGTTTAAACCAAACTGACTGTGATCTTTTAAATACAAAATGTATTGCACTGCTCCCTAGGCTTAGGTCTGTAGTATTATGTCTATATAAGAGAATTCAAACAAGCTCAGGAATCCCAGATACGTTAAGGGTCAGGCCAAGACTGAATGCAAAATTAAAAATAATGGGGCGCCTTCTATAGATTTTATTTGCAGTAGAAGGGAATTGTATTTAAATATAAGCTAGCACTAATAGCTTGCTGCATGTGGCCATGCTTTCCATAACTGGATTATATTAATATTGCTATTCAAGCCTCGAAGCTGTGAAAAGTGTCCCATTCTAATTACACAACCTCAGCTGAGGTCCCTTGGTAATAAGTGAGTGGATAAAACTCTTCCTTACAAGTTCCTCAACAGTCAGAAAGAGGATGTTGGTATCCTGCTTATTATGCCATGTTAATTTTAAAAGGCTCTTGTCAAACAACAACCCAATAGCTTTTCTTCCCTCTGGGTTTTGTCAGGTTAATCCATGAGTCATGGAATATTTGACTACCATTTCACAAGTCATGGGAAAGCTCCATGGCCCTCATAGGTCTGGATGATCTTGCCACCTGGTACTGCCAGGTCAGGTGTCTTCCAAGTGCCTGGACAGAGATGGTGAATACATCCTGCAACGCTTCATAGTGTCAATAAAAACAAAATCCTCTACTGGGAAACATTAGTGTTAATCTGGCTGATAAGCAGAACAACTCTCCCAGCTGGTACCTAGCCCTGGGGAGAGCATTAGCTCTGGACACAGAATTCCCAAATCTGGGTTAGCCGTTTTCCTCTTGCTTTCATTCAGATATTTGTTTTGATTAGTGATTGTACCTCCTTGCATTTGAGAAAGGGCAAATGACAAATGCTGAGATGTGTACATTTCTGACCTTTAATTGGATGTAACCATTACTGCATTACGGTTGCTACCAAAATCGAAGCAGTACAGAAATAATTGGGAAACTAGGTCTGCAAAGACCTTGCCACTTACACGGATGAGGGAAAGGAAGAGACAGCCATCTAGGGGAGTTAATACCTAAATACCTCTCAGAAATGCACCTCTGATTTGTCAGGCAGCAGCCTGAGATCTTCAGTCCCAGCTTTACCAAAACTGCATTTCTGGGCAATTGCTATATGAATTCATAGAGCAGAGAGCTCAGATGTGGGGGAAAAAAGGGGGAAAAAAAAAGGGGAAAAAAGCAAACAAACAAACAACAAAAAAAAAAAAAACCAAAATAAAACAAAACTGTTTGAAAGCACTAAACAGTGAAGAAACTCCTCTGATGCTCCACTGGAAACTTTTCTTCCATGTCACTCATTGCTTCAGGTTTCTGTCCCGGAGAACTGTTCCTCTGGTTTCCAAGAAATGTGCAAGGATGAGGGATTGTTGCTTTGGAGTGTTGCAATGTGGATACAACTCCCAGCTGCTTGTTGCTGCAAACAGCAACATCCAGACTCACCACAGCGTGCATCTGTGCTGAATTTCACATTTCCATGAGGCAGCCTGTCCTTGTCAGTTGAAAAAGCTGGCTGATAACAGGTTCAGAGGAAGAGCTTGAGGTTTTTTTTCCCCCCAAGTACTCTTTGTATCCGTAGGAGTGAGACCAAGACGATAACTTTCAAGGCCAAGTTAGGAGTAACTGCTCCTCTTGGGCTTTCAGGGAGAGAAACTCTTGGCCTCTGCCCAAAACCAGAACACTGAAGCAAATCACAGAAAGGGGGAGAGAGCTGGGCATGACGTAGCTCGCCTGTCCAAGGTCACGGTTTGGCCTTGCCTGTGTCATTCCTGCCAGATGTTTGCCCAACCTGTCCCAGAAAGGCTCCCGCAGTGGCTGTGTTCTGCTGCAGGGCAGCCTGCTCCCCTCCTGAACCATCCGTGGGGGGAAAGCTCTTCATTCCTGCTAAAGCTCATTGTGTCTTGTCCTATCTCCTGTGGACATTCCTCACTGTTACAGCTGTTATTTACACACGTTTGTAAACAAAGGAAACTATTGTTTCTGCCCTGGCTTTACATGGGATGAGTAAAACCTTAGCCGGAGCAGTGCCTTCTTGAAATTGTATATGCTACTGGTCTACTTGAAAACACAGACACCTCCAAGCCAGTTAGTCATAAACAGCAAAGTTTCATTAACAGTCCCTTCCCAAGGCGAAGCTGAAAGCTTGCTGGAAGCAGCCAGCCATCCCGAGTGAGCCGGTCGCAGGTGCGGGGTGCTCCCAGCCGTGCCTCGCCTCCCCTCCCCAAGGACAGCAGTGCTGGTGTGTGGAAGCCCAGGAAGAGCCCAGCTGGAAAAAAAATGCCTAACAATCCCATTTTTTAGCTGTTACAGGTCTCAGCACTTCCCAGATTCACATCAGAGAGGAGGAAGTGGCCGTTTCTATAAGCACGTACGTTTCTGCGGCTCTTTGCCACAAGCCAGCAGGGAAAGAGTGTGAAACCTGCTTTCAGATGGGCAGCTTCCGGAGCAGGAAAAACAAGGAGGCCTCTGATTCATAACAGGACAGATACAGGCTGCTCTGGGAAGTCACTGCTGGCTTCTAATAGTTTAGCTTTCATAGGTGATTTTTGTCCTAAGGCTGCTTTTAGAAGGTCAAAGACAGAGGAGGTGATAAATGTGACTTCATTATCCACCTGGACTGTTTTGGAAAGACTTTCCTGGGCTGAGAGGTTCTTTCTGACCATGATTTTCAGTTCTCTCCTGAAGTAGGAGGTGGTCCTTAAACCTGGAGGTTTTCTCTATATGAGTCATGCCACCTCCTCACCCCACACTAGCCCTGCCCTGTTTGGAGAGAACCACAGGCTGAATGCTGAGCAACCTTCTTCTGGCCTCCTAAAGGTATGACTCTGTAGATGTGAAAGATAAGGGATGTGACACTCCTACTTCTCCCTCCATGAAGTGAGTGGTTATTTTTAACACAGAGATCATGAAAGCAAGGGCTAGTGCTGAAGCACGTTGGAGCTGTTGCAGAGCTCCAACAACTGTTGACCTGAGTGGGCATCCCAGAGGACCAGGGTGCTGGCTGAAGAATGGTCTGAGTCCCCTCGCAACAAACCTTGGCTTCCCCAGGACTGATGTGGGGGCCCCATGGATGGCATGGACCAAACCGTGTGTGCAGATGTAGAGAGAGGCTGAGGGTGGATCTGTTCTCACCCAGGACAGACATGAGGTCTTGTAAGGAACTGCGTGATGATACCTGCTGATCTATGGACAAGCGGTGTTCGTTTTGGCAAGAAATAGCTTCCAATTAGCCTGAAAACAGACTGCTCCGGGTGGAGGATTTGCAGACTTTCTTTTACTTGTTGGCAAGCCTCATTTTAATATAATCAGCTGTTTGAGAGGCAGGTTAGGTAATGCTCCTTGATGTGAGCACTAACAGATCTGAACGCTGAGTACAGCCTTTAGGGCCCAGAGCCCTCTGCCAGTAGCTGAAATGCATCCGATATTAAAAGGCAAGGGGAACCTAGGAAGCCCCTTGCCAGAACACCTTGCTGAGTACATTAAAATGCCACCTTCAATAATTCATAAATCTGTTCAGTGAGCTGGTGTGTATGTGTGGGGAGGCAGGTAATAAAACATCTCAGACCTGGCCTGCCAGGATAATTGAGTGGCTAGTTAAATCTCTCAGCAGTATTAATCAATAAAGGGGCCCACAGCACAAATAAATCCAGAACGTAATATGACACGACTACGAAAGTGCATGGAAAGCAATTCTTCCCCTCCTGTGTGTGACGTTAGGTGTCACGCTGCTCCAGCAACTGGTATTTGAATAACCTCCATGCTCTGATGGTTCAGACATCCAGTCTTTCCAGCTGTGTTATCCCATGCTTAGCTGTCACCTAAATGTCTTCAACTCACCTGAGCATGCAACGGAGGGAGCAGGCTGTGAAAGGTAGGGAGCAGATTGCAAACTCTGTCACTTAATCGAGTGTCTCCAGTTTCACCGACCAAGAGCTGATGTCGTGAGCGGGGGATCGCTCCCTTTCTAAGATAAAAGCATTTTCCCAGTGTTGGAGTGCTGTTTCCGCAGATCACAGTGAGGTATGAACTAATACTCTCGACATAACTTACACCGCTGCTGTAAATGTACAGATGTTTTCGGTGCTCCAGATTAATCTGCTCTCATTCAGCCTCTCCAGGAATGCAACACAACGTGGCTGTGTTCAAAACTCACTTATCCTGGTGTGACTTTGGTGCAATTCTACTGTAGTCTGTGTCTTGGCCTTACTGTAACCGAGACAGAATCTCATCTACTGACAGACATCTGAAATGGGTACGATTAAAAGATGTCATTTTCATTTTTCATTAAATTCAGCCTATAGCTTGCCTTCTATTCCATTAATGCTAGGCTAATATTGACTTTGACCATTTATAGATATTTTTGGACCTTCCACCTATTTCTTCCACCAAACTGGTTTTCAGCCAAGCACTGCATATTCAGTTCCTTCACTCCTTCTTGATGAATCTGGCAAATACTCCAGCATTCAGGTTAGCGTTGGCTTTGCCCAGATGCTGGGGATTATGCTCAGCTATTAGGATGTTTGTGGAAAGCAGATGTGTAACTGTCGGAACGTGTCTGAATTTGAATGGGACTTTGATTCTGCACTAATACAGTGTCTGCTCTTCATCCAGATGTACTCTGAAGCTAAGCCATACCCAGTCTTTCCTCTTGTGCTACTCTATCCATTTTTTTTTGGCTATGAAATACGCAGAATCAGTTTCAAACATCCATTTCTGTGAATAAAATGAATTACCCCGCAGCAGCATTACCTACAACTGTGCTACAGCTCACGTTAAAGCTCATCTTCAGGGTTAAGCTTTCGTTTCACACAAGGAAGAGATGTGCGGCCAATTAACAGGCTCAGCCCAAGTGCAGTAACTTGTTCAGTCAGACCTTGCTCATGTGCCCAAGCCTCATAGTTTGGCATTTCCCTTCCTCCAGAAACACTGATTTGTTTTCCTGGGCCCTTCGTGCCTCTGTCTGCGAGGCAATTGCTGTAATAAAAAGATTACACAGGAGTGCCTGAGAGATTCCCTCTGCGTCAAGCAGAACTTTGATTTCAAAACAGAGATACATAGCGAAAGAAAGAACTTGTTCTTTGTGATTTTATCCAGCCAAGGGTTCCCCCACGCCTTCCAGATACAGTGGTTCAACTCCACGGGTGACCACTGTGAGGCTTCTGATCTCTCGTGGGACAGTGTGGGGAACACTGGGATGGAGTTGCTGAACTAGAAAAGCAAAAACAGTAGGATCTTGGGAGGGATAGGTGTGGCCCACAGAGGATGCTTGTGGTAGCCAGAACTGTCTAGAACAGCAACGAGAATCACGTCACAGATCTGGCACAGGTTCCTTGGGATGTGTGAATGCATGTCTTTGATATAGAGGAGCAAATGTAAAATGTCACTTGTCCTAGAAGACATGGGTCCATCTTGCTCTTTGGGTATATCAGGATGGGACTGAAGTGTCATTTAACTGTTCATGGAAGCTCTGGTACCTACAGTGAAGTACCCATAGCAGCAAGCGGCTGAGTAGGCATCAGCCCTCCGCAGCATCCACCCAGCTTCTTTGCATTCCAAAATGAAGTCTACATTGCTCCAGGTTACTGGTAAAAGAGTTAGCTTGTTTAAAACTAGTGTGGTTGTACCTACACGAGCTTCAGTCACACCCTGAGCGACTGGTTAGGTACATACATAATTTATTCCATAGGTTGGACCATGATGAGAACAATTCAGCCCTAGATGAAAATCTTTATTCTGTCTTTATTGTAAATCTTTATCCTGAGTTTGCTTGTTCTTGCATAATTTCCTCATACTTCTGTAGCTTTAACCAATTTCAGCACAGAGGTGGTGTCAGAGATAATGATACCTCTGCAGCCCAGAGGTAAGGATGGTGCTCTTGGATGCCTGTAGGTAGAAACAGCCATATTTATGAGTACTGATTAAAACATGGTATTGGAAAAGAGTATCATCTGAGTCATCAGGATATCAGTTGTCTGTTGCTTTCTTTCACGTGTGAATTAGAAAAAAGAATAAACTTGCATCAAATTAAAAAAAGAATTTCGAAGGTTTACCCACAGTTGGGTTTATGCTTATTTTTTTTTTCCACCTGTCGTAAATCACAGCAGCAGACCTTCCCCTCACTCATGTCTTGCATTAGTAAATTGATCTATACCCTCTGTCCCCTCAAGGATTAATGCCTCCATCTGAGGAAGCAGTCGAATACACGCTGTCATAATTAGCAAATGGGACACTGTGGGAGAACACAACTTGCATGTGTTGGATGTTTGCCTAAACATACTCTCAACTGAATTCTGGGCATCAGGGAAGAATTGATAGAGCAGAAGTATTTGATCAGCAAACCACAGAAAAAAAAAATTGAGGAATCCTACCTTTAATTAAAAAGCTTTTCAGCCCTCTCTGTTCCAAAATAAACAAATGTTTCTCTAATAACATGTGTGTGCAGAGTGCACTCCTAATATCTTAAAACTGTATTTGCTGTCAAGTGGCATTACACTTTATTAGTTGTCCTAGGGTAGGTTTATAAATCCCTGTAGAAGTTTGAAATCTTTTTATGAGCCTGCTTTTGGAAGACACATTTGAGAGACATTTACCTGCTACAAATGTTCAACTGTCAGTTCAGAGAAAGTGTGGTGCCTCGTGTGTGTCCATGGCATCCAGTCCAACTTGGTCCTGATCCTCGTAGAGGCCTGGGAGTACCCTCACAATGTTTATGTTACTTTGAAGTTTTGCTTATTTACTAGAAACCTACCCAGTGAGTCTGCTTAAAAACAAACCCAGTTTGCTTGGAATAACAATAAAATATCAACACACAGGAGGCTGACACTGCCGCCCTGCTTTGTATGCAGCTGCATGCAGAAAGCTACCTTAGAACCCAGGTTTAATGAAAAATTATTTAAGTGAAACATTTTTTTTTTCACAACCATCAGCACACGAAGGAATAAATAAGCACGCACAGCACAGAACAAAGACCGTTCATCACTGTGATATTTTGACCTCTAACTGAACAGCATTCAGATCAACTTCCTCCCTCGCCCAGCGCCAGCACTGTGTCTGTGCCGTGCTAGGAAAGTGCAGGCACAGGCACCTGTGGTCACGAGAGATTTTACAGCAGTTCCTGCAAGAGTACACTTGCTCACCATGGTGCCCTGGCTGTTTTCCAGTGGAGGGGGATACAAGATTTTGCCTGCCTAGAAACCACCTAAGAATTTTCAAAACATTTTCTTCACTTCCTGCCTTAAACTTTTGCAACTGTTATGTTCTGCATCACAGACAGCAGCTTTTAACAACTGGTGAAATAAATTCCTGTGTCTGTCATTTGCCAAGTAGCTTGATTTCTTTTGCAAGTTTGATGATGTTTGCAGATGTTAACAGTTTCTGTGTTAATTTTTGAATTAACCCTTTGTTACAGGTGTTATCTGTACCAAGTTACCCCTGCTAACCCAAATGTCACCCCTATTGTTACCCTATTGTTATATATTACCCAAATGTTACCCCTCTTGACAAAAGTCTGAAATTGTAGACCCCAGGGATGGCAGAGGCCTAGAAACGAGAAAGGAAACAAGTAGTTAAAGTAGTTAAGTTTATTGTGTTTTTTTAAAAAAGTAATTTTTAAATTCATTTCTGCTGAAATCACAAAGGTACTCTAGTCTTGTTTTGGTTTAAAGGCTACTTCAACAGACACTGTCATTAAATTCCCTTGCCACTTTTTGCAGTTCCCACAAAGCACTAAATAACTGCTGGAATTTGAGATGCAAATTGCCACCAGTCAGGCACTCCTACTTTTATATCAGCGTTTGGCATGCGCTGTCATTTTTCCACCAAAATTTTAAGAGCAGGATGGCACCTGAACGTGAGTTATCTACAAACCAAGGGCAACAGACCGCAGGCCAGACGTTCTCTCAGGCAGCCACTGCCTTTGTGTAGCAAACAAGGCCTGACGCTGTGAGGTGCTGCTTGTTCCTAATTTTTGCTGAAAACAGCGATAACTGCAGACGCTCAGCATCACGACACCGAGCACCCTTTGCATCGCGTTTCTGCAGAGCTGCTGGCACTGTGAGGGCGGTGCGTTTGGTATCGCGGTGCTGATAGAGTCGACGTATGGGTTGATACCGCGCCATTGCGTAAAAGGCAAATTTCAGCGTGGAACGAGTGAGCAGGGGTGCTGCCCGTGGGGCACGTTGTTTTTTCCGCAGCTGGAATAGGATGTTTGCTTTGGACGTTTTGATAAGGATGCAGACAAGATGCGGTGTGTGCGCAAGCGGTCTAGACACCGCCACGGCTGGCGGGAGCGGGGCTGGGCCAAACGCGTGAGGGATGCCTGCGATGGTGGGAATGACCTTCGTCCCATACGCAGAGGGCAAAGCGAGAGACGGAGCACAGCCAGACCCAGTACCAGGCCCAGGCTGGTCCCTCAGCGCAACAACGATTTCATGTTGAGCTCTGGAGTAGGGTATCTGGAAAGGTTTTTGGGAGGAGAGCTCGATGCAGGCGCCCTCCATCACTGCTCAGGGCGAGCTGTGGGCCTGGTTTGCGACCCTCAGAGGGGACAGAGCAGGGGATGGAGCAGCTGTGGGCGCCCAGCACCAGTGCGTGTGGAGGACTGGAGTGTGTGGAGGAGATGGGCCATCCTGTGGGAAAAGAAGGGGCGTTGTGGGTGGCGAGACCGGGTCCCGCCGGGCCCTGTCATGGCTCCTGTGGTGAATTTTCTAAAATTCACTCGAACGGACCCTTTTATTCAGTTGTTGGAAACGTTTCTCAAAGGCGAGGGTGGTTGGCAGGGGCCCTCCCGCTGTTGCGGAGGGACACGAGGGGCCGCGCCACGCCGCTGACTCAGGGCCGGCGGCGGGCGGCGCCTTTAAACGTGTCGGGCTCGGCCCCTCCGCCTCAGGTGGCCGCCGCCGCGCACCGCGCCTGCGCCGCCGGGCCGGCCGCTTTCCAGTGCTCCGCAGAGCTTTGTCTAGGCCCGACCGGCCGGCGGAACCGGGGCGGGCGGAGAGACCCCCGCGGTAACCCCGGCCCCGCTGCGTACAAACAGTCGGGGGGCGCGGGCGGCACTTAAGGTGGACTCGCGCTTAAGGTGGACCGGCTCCCATAAAGCGGACCGGGTGTTTAAGGTGGATCTCACTTAAGGTGGACTCCCCCGGACGAAGCCGCGCCTGCCAGGCGGGGAGGGCCGGGGCTCGGCATGGGGAGCCCCGCCTGAAGCGGACGCCGGAGGAGCCGCGCCGGTCTGTCCTGAGGAGGAGATGGGGAAGGCCCGCTGCTGAGGAGCCAGCTTCTCCCCGGCCTC